>CM047816.1:30128797-30333265 GCA_026214975.1 Gentiana macrophylla | reverse complement strand
GTGCTCCTGATTTTGATACTGAGGTGGCGGTAGTCAAACCAAAGTGGCCCGATCCGGGTTGATCTTTTGAAATCTGTGTCAAGCTATTGACATTAAAAGAGCGCTCCTAGGAGGCAACCTAGTTTTCTCTGTTCGTTTTCTTTTCTTAGGTTGTTTTGTTTTATTGTTTTAGAAATAATACTTTAGTTGATTTTGTGTTGATGGTTATTCCTCCTACATTCATTGTAAGTGTTTTGTGTTATGTGTTGCTCATATACCCCGTGTACCCCGAGATTATATGGTATGTCGAGTGTGGCAGATACTTTTGAGCAGGTTCGCAAGCTTTTATGTCCAATGTTGCCTATTCAAGTTGTAGCGGTACGTTCATGCTCCGGCCTGACCTCTGCCAACTTTCATCCGACAACCACTGTTGAAACCAGCTAAGTTTCTTTTTCTTTTATTTGCACATTCTGCGGACATAATGTGATTTAAGTGTGGGGGGGTAAATTGGGTATGTTTTCATGCTATATCCTTTGAAATATGAGTGAATAGTGAATGTTAAATTTTCCACTAAATTTAAATTTCTGTGAATCTCGAGCATATGATTGAAACTAAATGCTTGCTAGTTGTAGTTTTCTAACGATGATAGTATGTGACTTAGTGAGATAATTATAGCATGTCTTTACTTTCATGGAGCTAGTATTCATTTTTCACGCTCACGAGAGCCTTTGATATTGAAGCAAGTCTTTTGAACTATATCTTTTCTTTGTTTTAGTGATTTATCTTAGGAAGGTCGATTATAGTAACACCTTAGTTAGACCGTGTCTTTGTGAATATCATAAAGTTCGAATGTGATAAGTGAGATGTAACTTATGTCTTGAAGAAAAGAATGAATAAGCAATCATAATAAATACGTTTGTCGGAAGTTTGGTCGATGATTGGAGTGAGGTAGGGCATTATCTTGAAATGTCCTATACCACTATGATGACCAAAAGCTCACGACGATAATGTGAGAAGCTACCTTATGATTTGAGTAAGGTAGGTGTTATCACTAAACATCCTATTCTACTATGATGGGTAAGAGCTCATTCGATATGCGTCAAATTTGGAAATTTTGGAAATGATGAGTAAAAATAAAGTGAAGTCTTTGTTATCATGGATCTTATACCCAAGAGAACCGTATGATATCTTTGTAGGATTATCCTACTGAGTGCGTGGGAAGGCTTTGAGTGGAGCTATTCTTCGCCTATATCTAGGATAGTCATTGGATTTTTGAGAGGATATTTCTTTGAAAGGCTTGTTAAATTTGAAAAGGGCTTGTCACACATACACCGAATCTATCTCCGTGATGGTATTGTTTGCTATAGTTGTTGTATCTTTTGTTACGTGAGTTAGAGATCTATGTGGATTGCATGAAAGTTGAGTTATAGCTTTGATTGTTTTGTCCGAGGACGTACAAAAAGCTAAGTGTGGGGGTGTTGTTAAGGCCATATTTATATGATTATTAAGGGTGTATTTCATTATTATTTTCCCCACATTTGCATAATTTACATGAGAATTAAGGGTTTAAGTGTAATTATTTAGTAAGGATGATTTTTATATGGTTATTTGCAAAATTGGTCATTTTAAGTGTTTAATTGATTAAATTATGATTATTTGGATTTCACTACATTTTGCAATGTTTAATTATCTTATAGAGGCTGAATTTCGAGTGCTAAAGAGGATAAATGAAGCTCAAGTTCGAATTACAAGAGATAAAGTTGTAATAGGCTTGAAGAACAATGGATAAAGATGAAGAAATCCGATCCCAAGCGATCCGGCCGAGCGTGCTCATCCCGTTCATGATGAACGAAGCGTCCATGAATTGAACGGGCGTTCAAAGGCATAAAATCAATACTGAGAGTTCAGCCGCAGTCGCGAACGAAGCGTTTAATCGGCGTCTGGGAATTCCACGAGGCGCCCAATTTGATAGACGAGCGTCCGGGGCCGACTTACTCACAGCCGACTTATCCATCTATAAATACAGCAGCCTTGAAACCCTAATGGAGAGACGACTACCACATCATTGAGATCGCACTTTCACACCCAAAAGCTGCGGCCAGAACCCTAATTCCATAGAGATGAATTTCTCCAATCCAACAATCATATTCAACATGATTGTTGGCTAGAAACCTTGCAGTGAGTCGACGGAGGAAGCCCATCATCAACACAACCAACTAGAGAGTTCGATGCTTTATGTTAGTGAGTTTAATTTATAGTTTTTCATCACTTTGGATCTTTGTTTTGTATTGTTCATGTTTTGTTGGAATTAACGATTCGATGAAACGATCTATCTATATCTACATGCTTGGATCTATGTATGAAAATATATTGGTTTAAGTTTTATTTCGTTCAAGTGATGTGATTAATTGTGTTATAAGAGATTATGCATAGTTGATTGAGTAAAAGAGTATTAGAGATAATCTTGTGATCATGTTTCGATTCTTTGTTTAGTTTTACTTGAAAAGATAAACGAAACCCTAGAATTTGGTTGAAGAAATTTAATTGAATTCGTGAATAGATCACTACTAAAAACTACATCTTTAGATCACCATCTAGTTGGGGTTGTTGGTTGATGGGTGGATTCGTTGCCTCATTTGTTTTTCCTTTACTTATTTGTTACTCAATTCGTTCGTAATCGTTTAGATTAAGTTTAGTTTAAGTTCTAGTTTTATAAACCCTAGTTTCTCGCTATTTTCCCGCACTTTTACTTTCTTGCTTCGCCAGAAGTTAGACGCTCGTCCGCACAGCGACGCTCGTCCATTAGATTTAGTTTCCAGACGCTCGTTCATCAAAGTGAACGTTCGTCCGTCTTTCTGTTTTCTTATTTTCTGCTTGTTTTTATTCCTGTTTTAGTTTTAATTCTTAGGTTTAGGCTTTAGTTAGTTTCAGCCGTTGCCGGGGAATCGGTAACGGTTGTCGGATTCTTTTAGGTATAAAATTTTATATCGATTCTAATTTTAACTCGTAGGTCTAAATTTTAGAATTAAGCGAAGGTTAATGAGATATATCAAAGAGTTTTGGGACCGACAAAAAAGATGATTTCAATGACGACAACTAAATCAGGTCTAATTTTCCTATTTCTCTTAATTGTTGTTTTTTTTGTGTTACATAGTCCTCCAACTTTCAATGTATGCATTGCAAATCCTGCACAATATCATAAGTGATCCATTTTTATTCCTCTTAATTCATTTGTGTCCACCTCCTAACCCTGAATCAGAAATTTTAAAGACTGCATCCGACGGAATATGACTCTTCTCAAGAGTCCGACAGCAATATGGTGGTAGGAAGCTGAAACTAAAACGTAATTAAGAAGCTGAAACTAAAACTTAATTCAAATTCTAGCTTCTTCCACAAGTGTGTAAAAGGGAGAGACAGAAAAAATTCATTATCCCGGTTATTGGTTAACGGGATTTGGCTGGATGATGCGATCATTTCTCATCCCTTTTTAAAGAAAGGAATCCTGGTAGACCAAGTTTCAGCAATGACAAATATTCTAAGGTACCGGCTGATTTAAAAGATTGCTTAGAAAGGCCTTTTTCAGTGTCGGAGATCAAGGAAGCGGTCTGGCTATGTGAGGGATCTAAGGCTCTTGGTCCGGATGGGTTTAACTTCAAGTTCATCAAACACTTTTGGGATATTTTGCAAAATGATATTTGCAATTTCATGCTGGCTTTTGAAGAAAACGCTAAGTTAGAATGGGGATGTAACTCATCTTTCATCTCTTTCGTTCCTAAATCTTTCGATTCGGTTTCCCTTAAGAGCTTTAGGCCGATTAGCCTTATTGGATGTCTCTATAAAATTCTTACGAAGCTACTTGCAGAAAGATTAAAAAGAGTGGTTTCTTTTGTTATCAGTGAATGTCAATCAGGCTTTACTAAAGGTAGGCAAGTCCTTGATGGTGTCCTAATCTTAAACGAATCCATGGACTTTTTAAAGAAAAAACGATTGAAGTCTTTCTTATTTAAAGCAGATTTTGTGAAGGCTTTTGACAGTGTAAGTTGGGGTTTCTTGGATAACTCTCTGATGAATATGGATTTTGGTGATAAATGAAGAGCTTGGATAATGGGGTGTGTTTCATCGGCTAGGGCCTCCGTTCTTGTTGGGGGTAGTGCTACGAAAGAATTTAATTTAGAGAGGGGGTTGAGGCAGGGTGACCCGCTTTCTCCTTTTTTGTTTTTAATTATCGCCGAGGGTCTAAATATTATGATGAAGGATGCTGTAGATAAAGATATTTTCAAAAGCATTTCAGTTGGTAAGGGTAATGTGCAACTATCGCACCTCAGGTAGATGCGGACGATACTATCTTTGTGGGCTCTTGGAGTATTGAGAATTTAAAAGATCTCAAACGCATTCTTAAGTACTTTGAGATTGTTTTGGGTCTTAAGATTAATATTTCAAAATGCAACTTGTTTGGAGTCAATGTCATGAAGGTGAATTGGTTGAGCTACTTGGTTTTGGGGTGCTCTTTTGGGGCATTTCCTTTAAAATAATTGGGATTGTGGGTTGGTCAAGCTTTAAAAGAAAGTGTGCTTGGGTGGGCGTGATTAATAAATGCAAAAGAAGCCGGCAAAGTAAGTCTTTTTTCTCTCTCGGAAGGAGGCAAATTGATTCGTGCTAAATCTATCTTGGGCTCCATTACCTTGTTCTTCCTATCTCCGCTCTCTGAGCCCCCCGCTTGTGTGATAAATGATATTAAGAGGTTTCGTTTCGTCTTTTCTCGGGGAAGGATGGGCACCAAAATAAGAAAATTGCTTGGGTCTCCTGGCCCGTAATCCGTGCACCTTGCTCTTTGGGGGGGTTGGAGGTTGGGTGTCTTTTGTTGCAAAATTTATCTTTACTAGGGAAATGGTGGTGGCGTTTTGTGGAGGAACCGGAGGCTCTTTGGAGGAAGGTTATTACTTCTATATATGGCGAGGAGGGTGCTTGGGATTTTGAGGGACGTAGAGCTAATTGGGTTCGAGTTTGGAAAGATATTACGGGTGCGTGTTTGTCTATTCAGGATTTGGGAGTTACCTTGAGGGGTTCGAAAAGGTGGGTGGTTGGTAATGGGGGTAGGGTTCGCTTTTGGTTGGATGTTTGGTGTGATGAAGTGCCTTTGAAAAACATTTTTCCTAGGCTTTTTTATTTGGCAGTAGATAAATCGGCTCTCATTGTAATTTAAGAGGTTGGAGGGACGGGGTGTGTCATTGGGAGTGGGTGTGGCGGAGAGATTTTAGGGGATCGGAGGAGGAAGAATTAGAAATCTTAAATCTTTGTTGGGTTTGGTTTTTTGCAGCACGACATATAAGCTTTCTTGGAGCTTAAGTGCTGATGGAAAATTCTCTGCTAAGAATCTTCGCAAGTTGCTGGAATTTCACAAATTCATGGACATCCCATGTGGATCCCTTTTCAAGTGGTGTAAGTGGTTACCCTCCAAAGTCAACATTTTTGTTTGGAAAGTAAACTTCGGTCGGATCCCAACGAAGCCCAATTTGTTGAGTAGAGGAATTTCTTTGCAAGATGATGTATGTTGTCTTTGCCATCAATTTCTGGAATCAATCAATCACCTCTTCTTTTCTTGTGACATTTCTTTCATTATTTGGAGCAAGGTGTATCGTTGGTGTAATTTTCCAGAATTTTCAGCAGTCTCTTTGGTTGACATGCTTGGATTCTCGCCTTTTCAGA
Organism: Gentiana macrophylla; assembly: GCA_026214975.1. Lineage (NCBI taxonomy): Eukaryota > Viridiplantae > Streptophyta > Magnoliopsida > Gentianales > Gentianaceae > Gentiana > Gentiana macrophylla. The sequence goes on along the minus strand of CM047816.1, from coordinate 30,327,580 downwards.
AGTTCAATAGTGTGACAGGTACTCTGTGGGAAGCAATTAAAAGGGTAACTTTATGGATTGTATGGTTAAATAGAAATAAGGTGATCTTTAAGTCTCAAGTAATTGATCCTTCAATGGTGGTGTACGAAATTCAACAATTATCCTATACCGGCTTCATGGTGTTGATAAGCTTGGTATTGTAAGTTGGGATCGGATTGGCGTACGGATCCTTTCCACTCGGTGTAGAGCATGAGTTATCTTGGTGGGGTCTCAGAGTTTTTTTTTTTCCTTTTCTTCTGGCGATTTCCGATTTCCTTTCATATGAGTTCAAAGTTCGGATGCGGTTGGTCGCTTTGGTGCTTTCCTTGTTGAGCAGGTGGAGCAAGGTTTTATGGCATGTTTGAAGCGTTTTAATTTTTGGTTTTCGTATGCTTCTTCTTCATGTAGCTTTATTTCTACGGTTCGATTACCTACTTTTTTTTTTTCGTTGTTTTATTCTCGGTTTCCCTGTATTTCTCTAGCGTCTTGCTAGAAACACTTTTGATATATATTACTTTATTGCTGTTCAAAAAAAAAATCTCACTACCCGATGCCTGTTTACCTTAGCTTATGATTGGAATATAATTTTTTGTACTTTGTTGTGTAGTGATAATATGCCTTCCCTTTCTTTCTGTATAGAATCCGGACATATCCCGAGAGAATTATTTTCAACAGGTTGCAGGGGACATGCTTCTTGCCTTTGTTTCATTTGTTTTATATTTTATAAGTAACTTTTTTATCATCATATGTTTTTGCAAACTTTGATGTCATTGTGGTTTAGGCTAATAAAAAGTGTCTTCTTTGCGATGTCAGTTGGTAGTATATCATAGAATGAGAAAACAACTGTGAGCTTTGTAACCATCCCTATAGGAAACCAATTGCTTATTGTAATAATAAGGCCGGATCATATGTCATCGACCATCACCTTTGATTATTTTCTGATCTACTACTATTACGTTGTAGCATGGTGGCAGCGAATTGAGATTGATAAATTGTTTCGTTCTCATGTTCAATATGTGTTCACAGTCCCGTGCATAATGCACGGGTTTGCATAAGCTAGTATATATATAGAATGTTTTACACTTTCATCATCTCACTATTCATTTTTTATTTTCAAAGAAACTTATAAAAAAATAAATAAAAACACTCACAACTACAAGATGATATTGGTGTAAACTTTATGTAAATTTATGGAGCTACATGTATCATTATTCATGACCTTATTGGCCAAGCTAGGACGCCCATGTTAATTAGTGAATGTGGAGTTAATTTGAGTAAACTATGTTTTAGGCGTAACTAGGAATTTTGCAGTGTCACATTATGATCAATCTTTGTAAAACTACGGTAAAATAAATTCAAAAAAAAGGAATTGAAACACAATAAATTACCATGTGATTCTCCAACATTGACATCTTTTCCAGCATTAATCCAACGATTGTTATCAGCATCAAGCTTCCATTCATTTTCATTTTTTACTACAACTTCTTCAGAAATGGCATGAGACCGAGAGGCAAATGCAATAACGAATGAAAGATTTATGGGAGATCGACCTGATTACGTTTAATTATTTCCATAATCTCATTTTATATACAAATTATTCCTAGCATTGATAATGTCAATCTGGGCAAGCAGCTAGGTCTATCTAGCACCGCCAAACTAGATGACAAACAAATGACCTGGTCCCTAATTCGATTAAAAAAAGAGAAACTTGACATTATATGCCTTAAAAGTTACATATCTCATTAATATGCTCCGTATAGAATATTTTGAAAAATATGCCTTCGACCCATATGCGTGGCATATGCGTGCATGGGATAGGCAGGGGACTGAGTCTTAAGCCAACAAGCGGTGTCGGAAAAGCCAACGGTAATGTTTCGTTAAAAGAAAAAAAAATTCGTGTAGATTTAATCCGATCTAACCTAATATAATATGTTAATTTTTTTTTTTGATAAAGACCCAATTTTTTTTCCACCAATCGATAAAGGTCCCAATAAAAAACTTTACTTGGCCCAAAAAAAAATTAGACATACAAACAAGTTTTATTAATTTTTTGCATTTACGGATGTTAAAAACGCGATAAGTGTTGGAAAAAATAACGTTGTCTTTTAAGAGATGTTTTGTCCCACACGATTTGTCACTAAGGGATTAAATGAAATTCTCTTTCAGGATACAATGTGGGAGTTTGATTCAAATAAAATGACTTGTTTGAATCAAACCCGAGGACACTCAAACTTTTTTTCGATTATGTTGTCAAATTATGAATTTTTGTCTGCACACTTATGCCTTTTATAGGTTGCAAATACCCCATAAACGAATGGATGTACTCCTTGCACGAAAGAGGTAGGGTTGTCATTTATTCACGATCTAGAAGTCGAACCCGTTTCGTTGTGTATGGCAACTCAGATGCAAACGATAACCAAAATATTTATTTATGAAAAATATCTAACAACAAGTATATTTTTAAAAAAAAAAAAACTTCAACTAAAATGCCTAATTCGGAGACTTGGTCTTAAGCCAAAAAAAGCGAGGACCGGCCCTGGGGAGAGGACGTCAACAAACAAATCATTATATTCCATTTTTCGTCTTAATTTTTTTTTAGGTAGGTTCTATCGGCACATCCATTTTTACTATTGTCACCCATTATTGATTATATTTTTTGATGAAAAAACTTGATGCAGATCGGCGTTTATTGAAAACCAACATCAGTGAAAGTCGGTGGAAAGTCGGTAGACTAACGTTTTTAAGTTGTGACACTTTTATAATGTAAACGTCGGTGCCACTGACTTTTGTTTTTGAATCCCAACGTCAGTGTCAGTTTTCAATAGCACTGACGTTCCGTTCATAAAAAATGATCGTGGTGCCAGAGTAATTTTTTGTGGTGCCGGGAGTAATATGGTGCCAGAAATAAAAATGGTGTGCCGATAAAACCCCTTTTTTATAGACAAAACTCCTTGTTATATGTAAGCCAAATCATTTCTAAAAAAAAAAAACGAAACAAAGGCCAAAAAGCTTTCATCCTTTGAAGACCGCAATACATAGACTAACAAAAAAATCCACCAATTAAAACTCCCTGCTCGTTTTTAGCTATAATAATTTCAGAGATAAAGCAAGACTCATTGCAGAAAAATAGATAATCTAAACACCTAAAGAAAAAAAATGCAATAAAAACTTCAAAACTTCCTAACTGGCGATTCAAGGCCTAAGCTATAAACTTCAAAACTTTCCACGGTTCATCACTAAGATTCCATTTAGATCCAAACTTAAGTACTACTCAACCTTACTTGACCTCATCTCAAGCCTAGTTCCACACTAGCTTCTTGTTTTCTCTGAAAAATTCTAAGATCCAGATTAACCTTTCCTTGGTCAATCACCTTTTCTTACATCTAGTTACTGTCGTAAGCAACCATCACAGTTCAACTTAACTTGCACAATCCCATTCCCACGTGATGATGGTTCAATCCTTTTGTATATCACAAACTCCCTCCATTTTTTTTACCGGTCACTTTTCAGACTATGCACTGATTCCATTTATCTGTCATTTTACAATACCAGTGCAACATTTATTGTCTTTTTCCATCTTTACCCTCTATTAAAATTAAACCAATTTTTTTACTATTCATGCCACAAATAAAAGCACATGGTCAAACAAAATGTCTAGAATTTGAATATACTCCTACCACTAAATAAGTTTGACAAAATTTACTATTAATAATGTCGGAATTATCACAAACGTATTTTTAGCAGATTTAGCGGCTGTTTATGAGGATTTATGTGGTGGATATCTGTAGTTGATTATGAACGATATGAAGATTTGATAGAAACGTATTGAACAAGAAATATGTCAACAAATTGACAGAGGTTGTCTGCTTTTGTGTATTAAAATATGTCCTTTACAGGGTGCAATGCCGCTATTTATGGGGCTATGAGGTAACAGTTACAAGAGATTACATTAAAGAGTAATAAACATGTTTAATTGCATGGATGATGTGGCATCATCCAATTGGGAGAGCTTCTGATAACCATAGCGGGCTATTAGCTTGTAACCATCTAGCGTTAACTCTTGTTTCCTGATTTAGCAGGCTTGGTCAGAGACGGGTCAGACTGAGAGCTGAGTGGTGAGCATGTCGGCCCCCAGTGCTTCTTTCCGGCCTGTAAAGGGCGGGTTGAAGGCTTTGCAGATCGACACTCACTGCCTTAGGCGAAAGGCGAGCTGGATTATTGCTCGGCCCAGTCCGGCTTATGAAGTTGCAGGATGTTTGGGCTGCGGACCCTATTCTTATTGAGCCTACGTACAGGCCCAACATGAATCCGTGGGCTCTTTTCCGAGTATCAATAGCCCCCTACTCCTTGACCTCTTCATGGTATACATGAAAATCATGGAGTAAAGTTGTAAGACGACTTGATCTATCGTGTGCCAAGATGACTGTCGTAGAGCGACCTGCTTGATAGCGTGAGACTCGTTAGCGTAGTCAGATAACCTTGACGGCGAATATGCTTAAGGGCGCTCTGCTTATTAGCAACGAGCTAGGAAGCGTTGGGCTAAAAAACGACTAGCTGATTATTGCCGTGCTGAATAGAGACCGGGCTTAGATATGTCGATAATGGCGATGAGCGGGTTACACGGCGCAGTGCTTTATGGCGACTTGGCAGGAGTAGCGTCGAGTTTGGTGGAGGCGTGCTGGATAGCGAAACGACCTATAGTGGTTACGAGTTGTATAATAGCGAGCTGAAAAATGAATCGGCTATGTGAAGCATTTCCTTGATATCGTAAGTCGCGTCTTTTTGGGGAGTAACTTGCCTCGATAACCGTAAAGTCATTATTGCAACAGACTCTGAAGCATTGCGTCGGTTCACCTCGACCCCTATATAAGGGTGGTCCTCCGACACTTGTACACTTTTCATGAATTCGAAATCCTAGCTACAAGAAATTACGGCGAGTTGAAGGCATTTTACGGCTTGAATCAAGGCATTTCTGGTGTGGTTAAAGTGCTTTCCGGTCGTTTGCAACCAATCTCCAAAGCTTTTCATCAAATACTTCCTAGTAATTAAGTAAATTGTTTGCAAATCAACCTTCATTTCGAGTTATTACATGTTTTTCTTGCTTTGAATGCATGTTCATACATGATTTCTCGAGCTTTTGGAGAACAAATTCTTACTTTTGTCCATAGTAGACCAAGAACACCCTTGTTTTTAGGGTTTCAAATGAATAAGCAAGTGAATCGTCCCTTGAATGCCAACATGTGTTAGAATTCCTTGTTTTCGATTGTTGAACAATTGGTTTGACCATAGGTGCGATGATTTACTAATACACGTCCACGTACAGTCCAAGTGTCTCTACACTTCGATAGGCGAGATCTATCTCTATCTTCAATAAGATAGACGACATCCAAAACGTGATAGTCTATTCGTACTATCAATGTCCTGTTTGACAGTACATGCGACTAGAGACATTTAAGTGCCGAACTTATCAATGTGATTAGAGATCTCATCAACCATAATCACTATCAATGTTTCCATATCACAGTTTAATATTAAGGACGTTACTATATATATACAACAACATACTTGGTTCATGAAGAAAAACAAAATATATAATAACAAAAGTGCGTTTATTACTCATAATACAGTTATTACACGAACTTAATAGACTGCAAATAACCCGACCCGGTTGGACTCGGTCCAGCCCGATTGAGTTTAGGACATCATTTCAATAGAGAACCCCTTTCACTTTTTGCATGGGGGATTGGAACCCATCTTGGGTGCGCCTGGATAGAGGAGTGATGAATGTGGAATGGACTTCAATTATCCTGAGCCACCGAGTTTATCACCTTTCTTGCTCACGGTCCAATCATGCTCCAATTCTTATCTCAGTGAGTAGCCCATTATGTAAGGGTAAGGTAAAGTAGTTCGATGTCCCCCGGTATGATCCTTTCTAGATTAGATATGAAGAGTTCAAGGCAAAGATGTAGGAGGGTTGGCAACCGGTTCTCCATTTCGTTGTATCGCCTATTTGCACCAGGATTAAAAGAGCTGGATTTTGTAGTAGCATGGTAATAACAGAAATCGTATCGCGGTAAAGGAGGAAGAGCTTCGTTTGTTTTATGCGTCACTCGGCTATAGCTTTGCTGATGAGAAGCAACGATTGCAGGAATGCAGGTATTAGATCATTTGTATACTTTGGAGGAAAAGTACTGGAGGCAACATGGACATGATAATTGGATGAAAGGCATGGACATACGCGTTATTTCCATCATAAATCATAAAAAAAAAAAGAGGGCCAGGAACTCTATTGATCTCTTATTTGATGAAAATAGGATGACTATTACATAACCGGGGGGGCTAAAAGGGGTAGTCTCCAGATATTTCACAAGCATTTTTACTTCTTCACAACCGCCGATGTTGGATTTTGAGGGGTCGGAAATCTATATTATCTCAAATTTGAAAATCCAACGTTTGAGTGATCCGTACACGAAAGAAGAAATTATTCGAGCGTTCAAGCAGCTTCCACGGAAGAAATATCCAGGCCCGGACGTATGCATGTTATTTTTCGTGCAAAATTTTTGGCATATCATTGGCTCTGATATTTTGCAGATTAATCCTCGAAGGAATGCTACCGGAAAAGTCGACTGCTGGGACGACTTTTCTTCTTTCCAAATTTCTCTCACAAGAAACTCTATTTCTCTCTCTAAAGTATTACAAGAATATTGTGATATAGAATAGTTTGACAACCATTCTCTTATACTGATGAAGGTGGTGCCACCTTTAGTTCCCAATGAGCTTGTTATTAGCTCATTGACAAGGAGTAGGGAATAAGAAACCAATTCCCAAATAGAATAAGGATTTAGGAAATAAATTATTTTCATTGATTTATCTCATTAATATTTAATATCTTATATTAAATGATATATTATATTAATTACACATGCGTATATGTCACACACACACACACACACACACACACACACACACACACACACACACACACACATATATATATATATATATATATATATATATATATATATATATATATATATATATATATATATATATATATATATATATATATATATATAATTAATATCTTGTATTATTTATTCATAATAAATTAATATAAAGATATTAATCTTATTATAACACTTGATAAATAAATCCTTATTCGGTTATATCATCATAACCACAAATTAATTCCGGCTAGTTATCCATATGGGTGTGACCCGAGCGGTTTCCGAATATATTGGACGTTAGTGCAAACTATATTTACGAAAATACCTTTTACACTCAACGATCGTGATTAGCGTCTAGAAACACGTCACGACCCCCAATAACCGGAAAGAGTCAAGTGCAATGACTACAACCTTTCATGTGAAACGTTTATCGTGTAACTAGAATCCTATCACAGATACAATATCGATACATTCGTAACTCGAGTGTCACAACATTCACGACTGTATCTTATAATCTGGATATCTTATTATCTCGAAATAACAAATTACTTCCGCTTTGCAAAGACCTTTGAAAATAAGGAATTCCTTATAATAAGGCCCTTTGGATATTTACTTCTACTATTAGGAAATGCGTATTCAGAACGAACGACATAAATCTTATGCATGCTTCAATATCACACCCAATCACTCCGTATGATCGCCCTGTAGCTGGGGAAACCTCAAAAGTGTCAAAGCATGACAATCCACACCGTGTTTTTATGAAGACTCCGGTCTGAGGATAGTTACACCACCGCCACATGATGCGAAACTTAATAAATTAAGTGGGCCAATATAACTTACGCATTCTCTAATAAACGTCCACGTACTGTCTGAGTGTCTCAACACTGCGATAAATGAGATCTATCACCATCTTCATAAGATAGAAGACATCTAATACGTGCAACTCTAACCATACTATTAGTGTCCAATTTAATAATGCATATGATTATAGACTTTTAAGTATCAAACCATTTAATGTGATTCAACATCCCATTCACCATAATCACTATTATGATTTCTCTATCACAATTTGACACTAAGGACATTATCATGAATGCAATATCATAATTGGTTCGTTAAAAGAGCAACTATATAATAATGTATAAGACATTAATTTGTTATATATATAGACATAAAAGCATAGTCAAAATGTTCCAACCCGGTAGAATCCGGTCCAACCCGATTGGGTTTAGGGCACTACACTAACAAGAAGAACCCAAGGGCTCCGTTTGGTTTCGGATTGAAGGGGTTCATGAGAGAGAAAATGAAATAAATAAAGTCAAATAATGATTATAAAGTTGAAATATTGTATTGAAAATTATGTAGATGAAAAAATGATTGATGAGAGAAATTTTAATGAAATAAAATGAAGTGAAATAATGATTATAAAGTTGAAATCTTCTATTGAAATTTGTGTATTTAAAGAAATGATTGGTAAGAGAAATTTTTATGAAGTTTTATATTGATAAAATAATAGATAAATAGTGTGGTGGGTGAATAAAAAGAATTGATTAATATTACTTTATTTGTTGATGGTGAAATGATTAGTGACAGAAATTATAATAAAATAATAGAATTAATAAAATAATGGTAATAAAATAGTGGATTGAATAAAATATTAAGTTGAACCCCGAACCCCGAAACCAAACAAGGCGGCATATGCGTTTTTTTTTGGGGTTTTGGGATTGGGTTTGGGTCACTTCACCAATCATTTCTTACAATTTCTCTCACCAATCATTTTTTTAACTACAAATAAAAAATATTAAATCATTTCTTATCATTTCACTTTATTACTTTTTTTTACCATTATTTTATTCATTATACTACTTTATTTCTATTTCTCTCATCAATAATTTCTTTATCTACACAAATTTCAAAAAATATTTTAACTATCTAATAATTACTTCAATCATTTTTATCATATTTTATTATGCACTAGTAAATAAAACCAACCCCAAAACCCAACCCAACCCAAAACAAACGGAGGCAAGGGAATCTTTACTTTTGTCTATAATCCAACCGTTGTCACTGGAGATAATTCATACCACGGAAATCACCACGACGAAGGGAATATTTTGAGACAAGAATCAACTTTGATCCATAAGGTATTTGTTTTAGCCCTCTTTAGAATCTATATGTTTTCTTGAGAATTTTGAGAGTTTGGATGTTATTATGTGTTGTAGTAATCATAGATGGTTGTTTGATATAGGAATCGAATCTTGGATCGTTGGATTTTCTAATCTTTCAAGTTTGGCCATTTGTTTTCAAAGCCTTCCGCAATTAAATAGGGTAAATGGGTGTTTAACCTTATCTAGTTGTGTTACTTGATGTTTTGGCTTGTATATTTTGTGTGGATTAATTTGCAGGTAGTAGTTACAAGGATGCTTATTTTTTGGTGGGGGTGCTTTGATGTAAAAAACGCTGAAAATGATCAGGAAAATGCAACAGGAAATTTGTAGAAAAACGCGTTAAGTGTGTGCCTAGAAATGCCAGACGTGCGCCTAGAAGTGCCAAAGGTGCGCTTGAGGCCGAAGCTCACAGAAAGGAAGTTTCAGTTAGCTGAGGTGTGCGCCTGAAATATTAGGCATGCGCCTAAGCCAAGGATCAGAAAACAGTAGCTCCTAGTATTGCCAAGCGGGTGCCTGACAAAGGTTGGGCAAGCGCCTGGCCCAGTCTAGGCGTGCGCCTGGAGGAACAGGGAGGATGTTGGCACATATTGGCTTTTGGACTTTTGAATTGTAATACATACACTAGGCACTCATACTTCCTTTTTTTTGTTGGATGTTGCATCATTTACCGATTTTTAGTTGCTTTGATGTTTAAGTTTTCCATATCTTTTCATTTTTTTCTCTTTAACTCTGATGCGTAAAGCTTTCATATATAATTGAATACGTTTCGGGCATTTATTTTCAGATACGAACACAGTATCCGGAAACGGGGCCGGGTGTCACGTTGTCATACATACCTTTTCTTTCAGAATAATTAATGCATATATGGATGCGTACAAGTGCATCTTGTTTAAACCGATTTTGTAATTAAAAAAAAAAAAAAGAGGAAATATTTGTCATTCTTGCTGGCATATGTAGGTTTTTTAACATTTGCATACATGTCCAATCTATCATTCTTTGTTTTGCATGCTCTGTTGAAGAATTTTCCATATGTTGAATTTTCTTACGAAGAAGAATAATAATAATAATAATAATAATAATAATAATCAATATTTTTGTAACGGGAAAAGGAAAGAAAAGTTTTATTAATCAATATCCGCAATACCTACTCGAATTACATGACAAAGAGTAGAACCCCATTCTATACATTCAACCAGATGGAAATTTTCTCCGGTTATAAGATGAGCATGCATATTGCTAGTTCTCTTGACACCAAAAAAAAAAAAAAAAAAAAAAAGTAAGTGACAATGCCTAATAATGCTTTCGAACACTAGATAAAGCAGGTAGAAGTAAGTGACAATGCCTAATAGAAAACACATTAGAAAGAAAATCAGGTGGGAAAAATGGTAGACAAAGAAACTATATATATAAGTAATTCTCACTAATTGGTAAATTAAGGTGGATCACTCAATAGATCGAATTGATGGCCATCTTGTTCATGTAGACTTCTTTCATCTTCTCACTCACTTAGGAAATTAGGTTTGGAGGGATGAAATTGAGAATTAGATTTGGATGGATGAAATTGGGGGAAATTGGAAGGATAAATCATTTTTTTAAAGTAAAATGGAACCACGGCTACATAGAATTCAATGTGGCAGCCACGTAAGCGTTTTTTAAAGATTCAGTGCTGTCACCATTTATTTCCGCGTGAGATAATTCTATTTTTCAAAAAAAAAAAAAAAACAAGTTAGAGGATCATTTTCCTCACCGGAGCAGGAGCAAGAGCAGGACACCAATCCAAAATAGGCCAAGTTACAGGACTAAAATCCTGATTTTGCCTCGAATTAATACATAGAATCCGTTAAAACTAACTAACTACCCACTTAATTACTTTTTGCAACAAGTGTTCGACCTAATGCTTCATTAAGAGCATTTTGGTCTAGAAGTACACTTGAGGCTTCTGACTACTATTGTTTTGCTGCCGCCATTGATGAATGAATAACAGTGACATTTATCGCATCAATGTTATAATGTTTGGCTAAAAGTATGACACGAAAACCTAAATTTCTTGTTAATTGTGTTAGATAGCTAGTTAATTCGATATGTTAGAAAAGAAGTTGGAAACAACATAACATGACAGTAAAAGAAAATATCAGTTAAGTATATCTCTTATACATCCAAACTTTTCCATATATATATATCATGAAAGTACAGTTTGTTTTCTAGTTACTGTCTATTTTATTTTGAAAAGAAAAAAAAAGCTCATTCATAAGCAAACATAAAGTACACATGCATTAAGGTGAGGGATATTCTATCATAATCACTCTATTAATTTGTGGAGTAACCTGATGTGTCATTCATTATCATGATCACTGTTGAAAATCTTTTGTATATGTATATATATGTTTAGGATGTTATCAACGAGTATCATCATCATCACCATCATTAGTGGAAAGCATGCCGCAGTAGTCATATGGATATTCAAGATCAACGACACAGAAACATATATTAGGATTAATAGATTTATCAGCTTCATGGCAGTTATCAAACATTTCAATGTGGCAACCAACAGTAGGGTCATGGCATGTGGGATATGTTGGCTCCAACAATTTACGAATTAGTTTTCTCCCTCCCGTAGGATTAATGACCAGCACTGCTTCCTTGCTTGGATTGTTAGCTACAACAAAACCGAGGAAAAATAATTATCACTTTTAGTGTATTCGAGTGACGAATAATGTGTTTTTCATATCATTATCAAAGATATGATACGGCATAAACTTTATGTAATAATTTTTTGCAGATACACGTGAATAGAAGATAAAATTTAAGAGATTAATAAATGTCAAAATAGATAGAATTGTTATATTTTAAAGTCAACAAAAATGATAGATAAGTGTTGATTTATCGTCATCTTCCCTATAAAAAGATCATGAAAGAACTTTGTTATCAACGAGTATATATCATCGGGAAATTCTACCCTAACGCTGTGGAAGTCGACTAACATATATAGTGCGCGATTTCGTTCTGAAAATTAAAGCTCACAGGTATCATATTACGCTTGTGCGGATCATTCTACATACTAGAGTCTCCGTGTTAGAACCTCCACATATCATCAGTGAAACATGGCGCAGTAGTCATAGGGATATTCAAGTTCAACGACACAAAAGCATCCATTAGCAGTAGGGTCATGGCATAAAGTGATCGTTTGCTCCAGGACCGCACAAAAACAATACATTAAATGAACAAAGGGCCGGGTGTGATAATAAATCGTTATATAAGTGGGTTAAACGTTTTCTTTTTTTAAATATATGTAATGTTTTGAGTCGTTTAAAATTAATTGAAGTAAATGAAAAATATATCTAAATTCACAAGAAAGATAATGACATCATTGCCTTAAAAATGTCAGTTTTGAGGGGCCATAGGCCTACAATTAGGATAATGATCAGTGTACCTCTAATATATATATATATATATATATATATATATATATATATATATATATATATATATATAATGTTTTACACTCACATAATTTACTATTCATTTTTTTTAGTTTCACAAAAAATTTATAAAAAAAAAATCATATAAACATTTACGACCAGAAGATGATGTTGCCATTATTTATGACCTTATTGGCTTAGTTAGTCCCAAAGACGCCCATGTTAGTGAATGTAGATTGAGTTAATTCGAGTAAACTATATTTAGACATAACTAGGATTTTGCAGTGTCACCCTATGATTTAAAAATTCTGTTAAAAAAAAGGTTGAAACACAAGAAATTACCATGTGATTCTCCAACATTGACATCTTTTCCAGCATTAATCAAACTATTGTTATCAGCATCAAGATTCCATTCATTTTCATTTTTGACTACACCTTCTTCAGAAATGGCATGAGACTGAGAGGCAAATGCAACAACGAATGCGATAATAATTATGAAAACTTTGTCCGCCATTAAATCTTGCACTATGCTTACTAGCTATATGAAAGATTTATGGGAGACCTGATTACATTTAATTATTTCCATAATCTCATTTTATATACAAATTATTCCTAGGTTTGATAATGTCAAACAGCCGGCAAGCAAATGACCTCGTCCCTAATTCGATAAAAAATAAAAATAAGAAAATACAGCTAGGGGAAAAGGGCTCCTTTTATGGGTATTTGTTTATAAGGACTAATTTGGAGATTTAATTAGGCACTTAGGACACCTAAAAAAGATAATTGTTTATAAAGACACATTTCATTTGTTTTACCAATTTTGCCTTTTGTTACAACCAAGCATTATTCCTCTTTTTCCCCCTTATTTATGGCGACTCTCCCACTCTTACCACCATCATTGCTCCTTCTTCGATTCAACCTCTGTTCTTTGCCAAAGATGTGTGTGTCGGACTTCTTCGCCGGCGAGATCGCCACCGAGCTTGTTGAGACAAGTCTAGATAATTACTAGTATACCTTATATTATTGTTATTTATCATGTAATTACCGTATTGTCCTTAAGACATGTAGACTATAAATACTCATTGTACATTACACTATTACTCAATCCACAATACAATTACAACATTGATATGGTAGCAAAGCCAATCAATCTCCTCTCCTAAACACAAACAAAAAAAAAATTCATCAAAACTCTTCTGTCAAAAAAAAAAAAAAAAAACAACAACAACAACAAACGCAGGTTCCAAACCCTAGTTCTTCATCACCTTCGCAGCCATGTCGGTCTCTAATGATGATGTTTCCATCACCTTCAAGTATCCAATGTTCACTCCTTTATCCGCCTTTCGGATCACACGCCTCACACGGCAGAATTCTCGAGGAAGGGGGTCGTGGTGCTCAAAATTCTCGAGGAAGGGGGCGTGGTGGCCGCGGTGGTCGTGGTGGCTCACCCCGTCCTCCTTCCAGTGCTGGAAATCACGGTGAACAGTAGCCTAAATGTCAGATTTGGGCTAAATATGGTCACACTTCCGCCACGTATTACTGGAGGTATGAACAGTCCAACAATAATCCCAACCCCGACCCCCTTTGCATCCCCAGGGCCCTACCCCAAACCCGCAGGCTTATAATATGTATCTCTATAATCCGCCACCACAAGCCTATGATTGAATCCCCGACACCGGTGCTACACATCATCTCACCAATGACTTCAACAACCTCACCTTGAATTCCGATCCTTATGAAGGCACGGATAAGGTCCATGTCGGCGACGGCAAAGGTTTATCCATTACTCATCTTAGTACAGCTTACTTCCCCTTCCCGTACTTATTTACTATCTAATGTTCTTGTGTCCCCATCCCTTACCAAAAATCTACTTTATGTTCATCGTTTTGCTTCCGATAACAATGTATATTTCGAGTTTCATGACAATTGTTTTTTTGTGAAGGACTACTCAGGCCGCGTCAATCTTCGAGGATTTGTCAAGGACGGCCTCTATCACTTTTCTCAGCCGTCCACTCCACCTCCTGCTCAAGCCTTGGCTGCACCGCCGTCTTGGTCACTGCTCCGCTTCCGTCCTCACCCAACCTTTACGTCGTAGTTCTATTTCTTTTCGAATAAAGCACCACATGTTGTGTGTGCCCCGTGTCAGTTGGCTAAGAGTCATCGCCAACCTTTATATACTTCTGATTTTACTTCTTTTGCTCCGTTGGATTTGATTTCCTCAGATGTTTGGGGACCTTGTACTGAAACTTTGATATATGGTTCTAAGTATTATGTTAGTTTTCTTGATGATTTCACAAAGTTCTTATGGATTTATCCTATCAAACACAAATCTGATGTTGAAGTAATTTTCCAAAAATTTCTCGCCTTAATTGAACGCCAATTTTACACTAAACTCAAAAATCTCCAAAGTGACTGGGGTGGTGAGTATCGTCACCTCTCAACCACCCTCACTTCTTTAGGCATTCATCACCGTCGTTCTTGTCCCCATACTCACGAACAAGTCGGCGCTATTGAAAGGCGTCACCGCCAAATTGTTGAAGTCGGTCTCTCTCTTCTTGCTCAATCCAACCTCCCCTTAACCTATTGGGAGGATGCTTTCACCACTGCTACGTATCTTATTAACCGTCTACCCACTCATCTTCTTCAAAATCGATCACCCTTTGAAGTTGTCTACAACCGAAAACTTGACTATGACTTTCTTCGTGTCTTTGGCTGTGTCTGCTGGTCCTATTTTCGCCCTTACAACCATCACAAAACAGATTTCGTTCCGCCACTTGTATCTTTCTTGGCTATAGTACGTCTCATCATGGCTATAAATGCCTTGATCCTATCACCAGTCGTGTCTACGTTGCTCGTCATGTTGTCTTTGATGAGTCCGTCTTCCCCTACAAACCTACCACTCTTACTCCTCCTACACACCCCTCCTTGGTATCTCTTTCTCTCTTCACTCCCGTTACTTTACCCACTACCCCAATACCTCCAATCACCTACCCGGCTACTCCACCCGGTTTTCCTAGCCCTCGGCCCCCATCTCCACCCTCGGCCGCCAATCCACCTACCACATACTCTATCTCCTTCACCTCCGCCTCCTCAAAATACTCATCCTATGGTCACTCGTACCCGCACAAAATCTCTTAAACCCATCAGTGATCCGGCCTTTATTCGCTATCTGCTTCCCAAAGCTCTTATTTCCACTGCCCTGTCCACTGATCCTACCTGCTATACCGAAGCTTCCAAACACCGACCTTGGCGTGATGCCATGCGAGAGGAAATTGATGCGTTAATGCGCAACCAAACCTGGGATCTTTTTCCTGTTCATCCCTCTATGAACATTGTTGGCAATAAGTGGGTGTATTGTACTAAGCATCATGCTGATGGACAATTAGAGTGTCATAAAGCGCGTCTAGTTGCAAGGGATTTCATCACACTGAGGGGGTTGATTACTCCGAGACTTTCAGCCCCATTGTTAAGCCCGTCACCATTCGGCTTCTTTTGTCCTTAGCCGTCTCACAGGGTTGGTCACTTCGACAGGTTGATATTCAAAATGCCTTTCTACATAGGCATCTTCTTGAACGGTTTAGATGCACTTGACCACGGGCTTTATTCACCCCGAGTACCACGACTATGTGTGTCGTCTTTCATGATCTCTATGGCCTTAAACATGCTCCTCATGCTTGGTTTTCCCATTTACGAGAGGTCCTCACTTGCTTTTGGTTTTGTTGGCTCTAAGGCCGACACCTCACTTTATATTTACTTTACGGATGGTGCATATGTTTACATACTTATTTATGTTGATGACATTATTATTCTTGGGACGTCTACTTCAGCGATTGAGCGAGTTATTGTTAGGTGTGATGCCCGAAAGACAATTTTGTAATTGTTTTATTTAATAAATGAAATGATATTGTTATTCATATTTATTATTCTCATATTCACCGATGTGACAATAGTAAACACTACGAGAAAACCCTAAAGTATATCGTTGATGTAATCACTTAACTCAGTGTATGGTATATACACGGGAGGATTGAGTTAGTGAAAATGTACTTAAAATACAATTAGCCCGTAATGAATTTAATCAAGAGTATCGGGTCTCTCCTTTAACGTGCTATTAATGCGCCCAGAACACAATAGGTGTGATTGTCTTATCTGGACTTTCGGTTAAGAGAACCTAATGGGGCATTTATATATGATAGATATAACATATGAATTTGGACCGATTTGATTAGAGTTCACGACATAATTCCGTAATCGAGAAGTCTTATCGAATCAATGGATGATCATATTTATGGATATATCTTAATCTGATGTGATCACGATCAAGCTCGCTTAAATCGGTATGAAGTTTGACTTGGCGGTTAAGGATTACACCGAGTCTGTGGTGCGAATTACCCCATCTTGGCATTGTCTTTGGATTGAGTGAGTAGTACGTGTTATCATAGATACGGAATCCATTCCTTCCATTTATGGAAGTAGATAAACGATTCCACTTATTTGTTGATCCTAGAAAGCGATCGATCGCGCGAGTTCATATTACAGCGATTAGCTACCGGTGAGTTGTATGAATTAATTGATCACTAGGGGTTAATGGTAAATAAGGATAAGAGGTTACGAAAAGGGTTAACGGTAACTTCCGATTTAGAATGAGCGATCTATGGAGGATTAATCCATATGTAATGATTATATCAATGGGACGCTTATTATTATTCTCGTGAGGAGATAAATATAATCTCATAATCGGAGGAGTGCGATCACGGGATTATGGTGGCATATTCTGTGATTGATTTATCGAATATAATTATTTACATTCGTAAGATAATTATTTATTTGATTTATCGGAGCCGCTGATTATTAGTCCATGGTCCCCGACGTGCCTCTTATATAGCATAGCTATTCTCGGACGTCGAATCCTAATAATATTAATTTAGTTCTTGTTGGACTTTATTAAAACGATATGTGAATTAATTGTTTGGTGGACTATTAAGTTAGTTGGGCTAAATAATTAAATATGTGGAAAAGACATTTTCCATAATCTTGGCCCAATTATTGTGTAATGGCAAAAATTTTAGTGACTAGGTCACATTGATGAATTTCGGCCATGACATTGTTTTATGGAACAAGAAATTTGTTTTCTTGTGTATTAATAAGACATGTGCATAAAATATTTATTGGATAAATATTTATGGTAAGAAATAAAGATAAATATTATTCTAGATTTGTTCTAGAATATTATGGGATTATATTTTATCAGGAAAATGCAACGGGAAATTTGCAGAAAAACGCGTTAAGTGTGTGCCTAGAAATGCCAGACGTGCGCCTAGAAGTGCCAAAGGTACGCTTGAGGCCGAAGCTCACAGAAAGGAAGTTTCAGTTAGCTGAGGTGTGCGCCTGAAAGATTAGGCATGCGCCTAAAAGATTATGTTAAAGTGTCCCACATTGGGAACTTGTGGTTGTTTCACCCACCATATTAAGAGATGGACTTCCCTCACCTCACAACCTAGGTTTCGGGGATGATGCCCCTCCTCTTATATGGGTTTGAGCCTATGTTTTCTACATGGTATCGGAGCTACCCTTTATTGTGCAAGTGTTGGACCTATTTGTTGGCCTTGTGTGCCCGGCCCACACTTGAGGGGGCATGTTAAAGTGTCCCACATTGGGAACTTGTGGTTGTTTCACACACCATATTAAGAAATGGACTTCCCTCACCTCACAACCTAAGTTTTGAGGATGAGGCCCCTCCTCTTATATGGGTTTGGGCCTATGTTTTCTACAGATTAGGCATGCGCCTAAGCCAAGGGAAAAATAGTAGCTCCTAGTATTGCCAAGCGGGTGCCTGACAAAGGTTGGGCAAGCGCCTGGCCCAGTCTAGGCGTGCGCCTGGAGGAACAGAGAGGATGTTGGCACATATTGGCTTTTGGACTTTTGAATTGTAATACATACAGTAGGCACTCATACTTCCTTTTTTTGTTGGATGTTGCATCATTTACCAATTTTTAGTTGCTTTGATGTTTAAGTTTTCCATATCATTTTATCTTTTCGCTTTAACTCTGATGCGTAAAGCTTTCATATATAATTGAATACGTGTCGGACGTTTATTTTCAGATACGAACACAGTATCCGGAAACGGAGCGTCACATTGTCGTACATCCCTTTTCTTTCAGAATAATTAATGCATATATGGATGCGTACAAGTGCATCTTGTTTAAACCGATTTTGTAATAAAAAAAAAAAGAGGAAATATTTGTCATTCTTGCTGGCATATGTAGGTTTTTAACATTTGCATACATGCATGTCCAATCAAGCATTCTTTGTTTTGCATGCTCTGTTGAAGAATTTTCCATATGTTGAATTTTCTTACGAAGAATAATAATAATAATCAATATTTTTGTAACGGGAAAAGAAAAGGAAAGTTTTATTAATCAATATCCGCAATGCATACTCGAATTACATGACAAAGAGTAGAACTCCATTCTATACATTCAACCAGATGGAAATTTTCTCTGGTTATAAGATGAGCATGCATATTGCTAGTTCTCTTGACACACACACTAATTGGTAAATTAAGGTGGATCACTCAATAGATCGAATTGATACATAGAATCGATCCGTTAAAACTAACTAACTACCCACTTAATTACTTTTTGCAACAAGTGTTCGACCTAACGCCTCTAATTAATAGCATTTTGGTCTAGAAGTACACTTGAGGCTTCTGACGACTATTGTTGTTTTGCTGCAACCATCGATGAATGTGAATAACTGTGACATTTATACAAGGACGGAGGCAATGTATAATTCTAGGGAAGCTAAGCCCATCCGAACAAAAAAAATGTTACACTAAAATGTCTATGTAGACCAGTTTGATCCATAAAATATTCTTAATCCAGCACATCCAACAAACTCGATATTGTTCACTAGCCCACCTTAAGTTGAAATCTTGGCTCCGTCCTTACATTTATAGCATCAATGTTATAATGTTTGGCTAAAAGTATGACACGAAAACCTAATTTTCTTGTTAATTGTGTTAGCTAACTAGTTAATTCGATATGTTAGAAAAGAAGTTGGAAACAACATAACATGACAGTAAAAGAAAATATCATTTAAGTATATCTCTTATACATCCAAACTTTTCCATATATATATCATGAAAGTTCAGTTTCTTTTCTAGTTACTGTCTAATTTATTTTGAAAAGGAAAAAAAAAAGCTCATTCATAAGCAAACATAAAGTATCACATTAAGGTGAGGGAAATGTTAAATGAACTCAGAATATTTTGGAGGAATGGAATACTTTTCATTAATCAAAGCTAAGCTATAAATAGCCAAATTACAATGCAAGATAATGCTACCAAAAGTGTAGCCTACAAAATAGGAAAGTGGAGATCATGGAATAAACCAACTCTTACATGATCCCATGTACTAACTACTTGACTAGACTTAGTCAAATTCGAAAATAAACATAACTAAGACTTTATTTAATTAACATAAATCCAACAAACTCTCCCTTAAACTGAATCTTAGCAAAGTTCAGTTTATGAGTCTTAGTTCCTTCAATCTTCAACTTCAGCCACTTTCATTGATGGGGTACACCCCCAATCTCTTCCTTAACTTTATGAACAGCTCCCTCTTCAATGGTTTTGTCATAATATTAGCTAGTTGATCTTCACTTCTACAATGTACCAACTCAATAACTCCATCTTCACACAACTCTCTCAAGAAATGGAACCTTACATCAATGTGTTTGCTTCTTCCATGTAGTACAGGATTCCTGGACAGCTTTATAGTTGAAACATTATCACAATAGATGGTTATAGGACCTTGATGCATCTGTCCTAAACCATTCAACAGCCTCATTAGCCAAATTGCTTGACACGAGCACTGTGCAGCAGCTACAAATTCAGCCTCAGTTGTTGATAAGGTCACAATTTGCTGCTTTTTAGATCCCCAAGAGACTATGCCTTCATTAATCATGAACACCTGCCCTGATGTACTCTTTCTATCATCCATATCACCTGCATAGTCACTGTCAGAAAAACCAATCAGTTTGAGCTTTGGACTGATTGAGTACTTGATTCCATAATCTGTAGTTCCCTTCAAGTATCTGAGTATCCTCTTGACAAAATTCAAGTGTGCTTCTGTTGGATCACTCATGTATCTACTAGCTACACTCACAGCATACATGATGTGCGGCCTTGTAGGCGTGAGGTACAATAAACATCCAACCATCTGTTTATCTGATTTGCATCCACCTTCTTTCCTTCTCGGCTTTTGTGAGTTTAGTTCCAACTTCGGTAGGGCGTTATGACGAGATTGCAATCCTTCATTTGGAACTTGTTCAAAATCTCACAAGTATATTTCCTTTGAGTTATAAAAATACCTTCATCGATTGCTTGACCTCAATCCCCAAGAAGTAGTGCATCAACCCTAAGTCTCGTCATCCGAAATGTACTCATCATAGCCTTTTAAAATCAGATATCATAGTTGCATTATTCTTGGTGTAGATCAAGTCATCAACATATAAACAAACAATCAACATATCACCATTGCTTCAGGTTTTGACATAGAGAGTAGGTTCATGTGGGCATCTCTCAAAGCGATTTTTAACAAAATAAGAATCAATGCGTAATTGTACCAAGCACGTGGTGCTTGTTTTAATCCATACAAAGCCTTTTAAGCTAGCATACACGATGCTCATGCCCGATTTGATGTAGCAGGTGGTTGATCAATGTACACTTCCTCTTCTATCTTTCCATTCAAGAAAGCGATTTTACATCAAGTTGATGTACCTTCCATGCCTGTTTTGCGACTAGTGCGTGACCAATCGATGGTATCGGCTGCCCTTTGGTGCAAAAACCTCATTGTAGTCAATTCCATACTCTTGTTTGTAGCCTTTAGCTACCAACCTTGCTTTCAGCTTGTCTATCTTCCCATTTTCTTTCAGCTTGGTTTTATACAACCACTTTACCCCAATTGTCTTGTGTCCAGCAGGTAAGTCAGTGAGTTCCCATGTGTCATTCCTCATAATAGATGTTATTTCCTCATCCATTGCTTGCTTCCACTTTGAATCCTTTATTGCCTCTTCAAAAGTGGTGGGATCTCCTTCTGTCATCAGTGCATAGTAAGTTGCTTCTTCTGACAGACCAGTGACCTCATAATCAGTCATCCATGCTGGTGTTTTTCTGGTTCTTTGAGATCTGTCTGCTGAACTTAGGTCTGCTGATCCTTGACCCTGCTGACTCTCACCTTGCTGACTTTCACCTTGCTGATTTTCACCTTGCTGATTCTCACCCTGCTGATTTTCACCTTGCTGACCCTCAGCAGGTTCTTCATCTATCAGATTTTGATTTTGTTGGAACTGAGCATTGTCTGTTTCCCATTCCCAGATGTTTAGTTCATCAAATACCACATCTCTGCTTGTAACAATCCTCTTTGTGACTGGATTGTACAGTTTATAGCCCTTGGGCTGATTACTTACACCAAGAAAGATACACTTCTCCTCTTTGTCATTGAGCTTTTTCCTGTTCACATCAAGAATGTGTGCATAGGCAATACATCCAAATATCTTAAAATGACTTACAGTAGGTTTGGTTCCAGACCATGCTTCCTCAGGTGTCATGCCTTTCACAGAAAATGTAGGGCTTCTGTTTAGAATGTGTACACTCCAATTAACAGCTTCAGGCCAAAAGGTTTTTGGCACATTTCCATGCATCAGCATACTTCTAACCATGTTGAGAATGGTTCTGTTTTTCCTTTCTGAAACTCCATTCTGTTGGGGAGTATATCACATTTGTCAGTTCCTTTTAATGCCATGATCAACACAAGATCTTGATCAAACTCATTTGAGCAGTACTCTCCACCTCTGTCAGACCTTAACCTCTTTATGGTCTTCCCTGTTTCATTTTCCACCTGTTGCTTGAAAGCTTTAAATGCACTGAAAGCTTCTAACTTTTCTTTCAAAAAACTGATTTATGTCTTTCTAGATAAATCATCAGTAAAAGTCATAAAGTACCTGGTTCCACCATTGGATGTTGTAGTGATTGGACCACACAAGTCTGAATGAATCAGACCTAGCACTTCTTTTGCTCTACTTGCATTTCCTTTAGGAAATGGCAACCTGTGTTGTTTGCCTAGTGTACATTCCTCACATACTTGTGCAGGAGTGTCTATTTGGGGCAAACCTTCCACCATGCCTTTCTGCTGTAGGGTCTTTAATCCACCAAAATTCAAGTGTCCATACCTGAAATGCCACAACCAAGATGAATCTGTACACTTTGCCATCAAACATGACTGCACAGGAGTTATTTGCAGTGGAAACAGCCTGCTGGCATTCATTTTGATCACTGCAATTGATCCTTTGGTAGGATCATAAATTTCACACACTCCCTTCTTGATGGTGACTTCATAGCCCTTTTCCTGTAATTGTCCAACACTGAACAGGTTACACTTCAAATCAGGCACATACAAAACATTAGAAATGGTTTCTGTAAATCCATTCTTGGCTCTTATCTTGATGTCTCCCTTGCCTGCAGCCATCACTCCAGATTTGTCTCCAAAACTTACTTTAGAGTGATGTGTGTCATCTAAACTTGAGAAATAGGACTTATCTCCACACATGTGGTTGCTACATCCAGTATCTACATACCATATGTCTTTGGAGGCTTCATAGGTTGAGTGAACAGCCATCAGTAGGGTTGCTGTGTCTTCTTTCTCAGCATAGTTTGATACCTCTCCCTTGGTTTGTTGCCCCTTGTTTTTGTCACTTGGCAGCTTTGTATAGCATTCTGATTTGTAATGCCCAAATTTATGGCATCTGTAGCATTCCACCTGGGATTTGTCATATCCCTTGTTTCTGTGATCAGTATCATCTCCTGATCTTGCATTTTTGGATCCATCTCTGCCTGAGTTTGAATCCCTGCCACTGCCTCTGCCTCTGCCTCTTCCTCTACCCCTTCTTCTACCTCTGAAATTAGTAGGGTTGTGGTTTTCAAGGCCTGCTCCTCATGATTATTGCTCCTTGTCATCTTCTGTTCATGAACCAGCAATGATGCTTGCAGTTCATCTAGTGACAGTGTGTCTATGTCTTTAGATTCCTCTATAGAACACACAACATAATCATATTTAGGACTGAGAGATCTCAGGATCTTCTCCACCACAGTAACATCATCCATCTTCTCACCAAGGAACCTCATTTTGTTACAAATCTCCATGGTTCTTGCACAATAGGTTGTAACAGCCTCTCCATCCTTCATCTGCAAGGTTTCAAAGTCTCTCCTCAATGCTTGGAGTTGAGACCTTTTCACCCTTGCATTCCCTTGGAATTTCCGTTTCATGGAATCCCAAATGTCTTTGGAGGTTTCTTTGCAAAGAATGGTCTCCAAAACTGTTCTATCTATAGCTTGGAATAGATAGTTCTTAGCCTTCAAGTCCTTAAGTTTCTTGCCATCGATTCGGTTTTACGTGTTGCCTCGATAATTGCTCCTGTCGATGACAGAACACCTTGTTCGATGATGGTCCAGAACTCCTTGGATCTTAGGAAGTTCTCCATCAACATGCTCCAATGATCATAGTGACCATCAAACTTTGGAATGGCAGCCTGGACGAAATTTGTTTCTGCCATGGAATCTCTTTCAATTTGCAAAATGATTGAGATTATGGCTCCGATACCACTGTTAAATGAACTCAGAATATTTTGGAGGAATGGAATACTTTTCATTAATCAAAGCTAAGCTATAAATAGCCAAATTACAATGCAAGATAATGCTACCAAAAGTGTAGCCTACAAAATAGGAAAGTGGAGATCATGGAATAAACCAACTCTTACATGATCCCATGTACTAACTACTTGACTAGACTTAGTCAAATTCGAAAATAAACATAACTAAGACTTTATTTAATTAACATAAATCCAACAGGAAATTCTATCATAATCACTCTATTAATTTGTGGAATAACCTGACGTGACATTCATTATCATGATCATTGTTGAAGATCTTTTGTATATATATATATATATATATATATATATATATATATATATATATATATATATATATATTTCTGAATTATATCGGCGAAGTATCATCACCATCATCATGGAAAGCATGCCATGATCAAGGCGGAGGTATGTTAAGACTTAGGGGCTAAGCCCACCGAAAAGAAAAAAATATTACACTAATAAATGTATGTAGTCTGTTCGATCCATAAAATATTCTTAATCCAGCCCACCCGATTTAATTCGATATAGTTCATTAGCCCATCCGAAGTGAAAATCCGGCTCCTCCGCCTTGCCAATAAGCAATCACTAAAATCGAAATTGAGAAATTAAGCAACAAACCAAAAAGTCGAGACTATTTGGAATATCTCTAAAACCAAGGCATGTTCAAACAAATTGTTGAAGTGAAAGCAGAAGCAAAATATAAGATACAACAGTTTAGACTATCCACTGGAATGAGGTAGAATTAGATAGTGCCATTCCAGTAGTCGGGCTTTGGATGATTTTTCCGTTATAAATTCAGTATAATCAGGCAGTTTGTTAAAAATGACTTCAAAGGGTGATTTCATGTGTAAGACCATGGTGGGAAGTGTGTTGATCAGATAAGTACTATATTGAAAATCTTCCCAACAAAATCTTAAGGGCATGGAGGCCTGAGCTAACAGGGTGAGACCCAATTCTATTATGTGTTTGTGTTTTCTCTCAGCTCTGCCATTTTGAGCATGAGCATAAGCATGAGGACATGGATCGATGTCTGAACTGAACACCACATTCAATAATGCATTTCTCAAAGGTCAATACTTGCCCCACCCCAATCCATTGAATGCACTTAATTTTGGTACTAAATTGATTCTCAACTAAGGTTTTGAATTGAACAAATGTGGTTAGTGCATCAGATTTGGACTTTAGAGGATATATCCAAGTGTGTCTAGAATGATCATCAAGGAAGTGGTTATAATAACAATACCCGGAGGTGGGTCTAAGGGGATCAGGTCCCCATAAGTCAGTATGAATCAAGTCAAGAATATGATTAGTATGAGAAACAGAAGCATTGTAGGGTAAAACATGAATTTTACCAAACTGGCAAGATTCACAAAACTTTAATTCTTCATTTAAAGGACATTACATTGACTCAAGACATGATTAAGAAAATTTTTAGAGGGATGCCCAAGTCTTTTATGCCAGACATTGGGATCACTATCCAGACTCATAGACTTGACTTTATTCTTGATGGGCAGGGAAGAAACAGTAGAAGCAATCTTGACAGAGGAGTTGAGTTTGGAAATAAAGGGAGCTTTTGAATGATGAAGGATCAGACAATTTGTATAGGCCATCACACAGCTCACCTTTGAGAAGTGTTGTCCACGACTTGAGATCCTTCATAAGGCGGCCACAAGATTCAAAAGAGATGTTAACATGATTATCAAGAACAAGTTTAGAGACACTAATCAAGTTTTTTGTAATGCTAGGAACATGAAGCAAGTTATTCAAGTAGAGAGGGATAGGAGTTGTATGAATTACACTAGAACCAGTGTGTTGGATATACAGTTTCTCACCATTACCTACAGTGAGTGCATCATTACCCATATAGTCTGAGTTGAGGTGCAGATTGTTTAGATCAGAGGTGGCATGATCTGAAGCTCCACTATCAAGGTACCAGGAGCTATCACCCACAGTTTGAAGACTAGCAGTGAAGGCTGAGATCTGTCTTGGGTTAGAGTTTGCAGCAGGTGGAACAAAGTCATGCTAAAAATGATGCCAGCAAGAAGTCGCAATGTGACCCCCTCTTTTCATAGAGTTGACAAACCATATTACTGTTGGGATTAGCAGAATTACCAGTTCTGCCTCCTCCTCGACCCCTAACTGAACATCCCCTACCTCTAGAACGACCACCCCTTCCTCTATTACCTTGATAACACTGGCCAGAAACATTAGGGTTGGAGATCTTACTAGAATTCTGAGCAACGCGACCTGTGGGGGAATTCTCAACAAGATTGAGGGATCCTTTTCCAGTAGCACCATTAAAACGATTCCACAATCGTTCATGTGTAATGAGTTGTGACTAGACATCCTGCCAGGTCAGAGATCCTATTCGAGCTGTAAGATTAACAATAACCAACTCATATTCACAGCCTAGACCCCTTAAGGTGGCCAATATAAGCTCAGATCGGCTGGCTGGGTGACCAGCATCAGCTAAATTATCAGAGTGGGATTTCATCAACGCCAAATAGTCTGCCATATATTGTGAACCTTTTTCAGATCTGGAGAGAGCAGAGTTGAACTCCAACATTCAGGCCTCGGAATGAGAGTTGAATAGAGTTTCAAGTGTGGTCCAAATCTCACGAGAAGTTTCACATCCAACAACTTCTAAGAGGGCATGTTCTGTCATCGAACCAAGGAGCCAACCCATGAGTAAGGAGTCGGTCTGTTGCCAAAGATCAAAAGCCGGATTGCTGATTCTGGTAATGGTAAACCTAGGGGTGGAGTGACAGTCCCGAGCAGAAAGCCTTCAAGACGATGACCACGAATCACCGAAAATACCGTATATTTCCCTAAAAGATAGCTATCTCGAGTGAGCATGAAATTGCAGGTCTGTCTGAGATGACCGGTGAGGAGATCTGAGAGGAGAAGATATGGGTGGAAGCTCTGATTGATTTCCAAACACCGGAAAAGTAGGGATAGTCGAATAGACCTGTTGTGAGAACAAATCACCAAGCGATGAATGAGTGAAGGTGAAATTTGGATTCAGATGAGGAAATGAGGTGGGAGTTGTAACATTTGGTGTGGTGGTTCCACCAGTATTTGTGACGGCGTTGGTGGGCAGCACCGTCGTTGATGTCTCTACGGCGTCGGCCATTTGTGGCTCCGATACCAACAAAGAAACCTAGAAAGGATTTAGAATATTCATCTTAGCATTAATTGTCATGTACCAGTGGTACGGTGCTTAATAGAATTAGGTAAACCGTACTACAAGAAAACAAATAGTGACTGATCTACAACACATGTAGATATCACAACCATACAAGTGTACCAATCACAACCATACAAGTGTACCAAACACATGTAGATATCACAACCATACAAGTGTACCAATCACAACCATACAAGTGTACCAATCACAAATCGAATTAATTTTCTCGTTAATTCGATTTATTAGAAAAGAAGTTGCAAACAACATAACGTGACGGTAAAACAAAATATCATTTAAGTATATCTCTTATACATCCAAACTTTTCTTTAACAGATCGATCCATATATCATGAAGTACAGTTTCTTTTCTAGTTACTGTCTAAATTATTTTGAAAAGAAAATAAATTAGATCTTTGTATGTCTATGTGTGTGTATATATATATATATATATATATATATATATATATATATATATATAGACACACACATGTTTAGGATGTTATCAACGAGTATCATCATCATCAGTGGAAAGCATGCCGCAGTAGTCATATGGAAATTCAAGATCAATGACACAGAAACATCTATTAGGATTAATAGATTTATCAGCTTTAGAGCAGTCATCAAACATTCCATTGTGGCAATCAACAGTAGGGTCATGGCATCTAGGAAATGATGGCTCCAACAATTTACGAATTAGTTTTCTCCCTCCCGTAGGATTAGATACCAGCACTGCTTCCTTGCTTGGATTATTAGCTACAACAAAACCCGGAAATAAAAATTTAATAATGTGTTATTCATATCATAATCAAAGAAGATAAAAAGGAAAAAGGAAACACAAGAAATTACCATGTGATTCTCCAATGTTGACATCTTTTCTACCATTAATCCACCGATTGTTATGAGCATCAAGCTTCCGTTCATTTTCAGTTTTGACTAAATCTTCCTTGGATATGGCATGAGACAGAGAGGCAAATGCAATAACGAATGCGATAATAATTATGAAAACTTTGTCTGCCATTAAATCTTGCACTACGCTTAATTACTAGCTATATGAAAGATTTATGGGAGACCTGATTACGTTTTATTATTTCCATAATCTCATTTTATTTACAAATTAATTATTTCTAGGATTGATAATGTCAATCAGCCGGCAAACAATTCTATTCTCCGAAGTTGACACAGCTTTGGCTATGAAAAGGGCCAGAAAATACATAGCCAATACCCATTATAAGTTAAATTAAGGACCAACTAATATAATCGAAAACAAAAGCTAAATTATTAGTATCTTCCACAAGCCAGCCATTGAAAGAAATGGGTGTCGTCCCAATAAATCAAATATTAACCCTACCGTGCCAGCTTGGATTTCCAGGTGGGCAGGACTATTTAAAGGGACGACTTTGTCGTCCTATTAAATGTTTTTCAGAAAATAATATGTTGTATAAAAGAAATTATAAAAATTTTAGTTTGTAGGGACGACATATGTCTTCCTTTAAAGTAAATTAAATGTTTTTTAGAAAATAATGTGTTGTATAAAAGAAATTATAAAATTTTTAGTTTGTATTTGTCGCCCCTTTAAAGTAAATTAAATGTTTTTGAAATATAAAACGTTGTGTTAATAAATAAGAATCAGTTTTTTATAAATGCTCATTTGAAGGGACGACATTGTCGTCCCTTTAAATAAAAACAATTTTTTTAATTTACATATTCAATCAGCCGGCAAACAGCTAGGTCTATCCCTTGTCCGAATAACAGAAGAATTTGAGGGGAAAAGGCAAATATTTTATTAAGAAATGTCCCCAAAGCAAGCGGAAAGAATTCCGGGGGGGGGTGTGGAGGAACCCCATACAATTCTATTCTCCGAAGTTGACACAGCTTTGGCTAAGAAAAGGGCCAGAAAATTCATAGCCAATACCCTTTATAAGTTAAATTAAGGACCAACTAATATCATCGAAAACAAAAGCTAAATTATTAATATCTTCCACAAGCCAGCCATTGAAAGAAATGAGCTAGGAGACAGTCATTAATTGTGTCAATGAGCCATTCTTCTGGTCCGAATGTCCGATTTCAGTGATCTTTCATTAATTATAATCAAGTTGCACATTGATTAATTTGAAAAAATTAACCGCAATTACAAAGCTGTAAAATGAGTGCATAAGGGCATTTCTAGTAGAGTCTTTATAAGGTGGTCTACCCCTAAAGTGTAAAATTTTTATTGCCCCCCATTATCCGAGATTCTGCGTCCGTCCCTGGCCTTGGAAATCCAACTATAACCGACTTAACAGTCAACCCAGTAAATGACTGAAATACCCCAGACGTAATTCGAATAAACATGCAGCAGATGTGTTCTACAAGTCTGTTTGGCAAAGAATGAGACTTGTCTTGATGAGACTTGTCATCGGCGAGTTGATCAACCTCTTTGATCCTACCAGTGAACACGATTTCAAAGAGATGCTTTATACATTGCTGACTAGAACATGTTTCCATACCATACCTCAGTAGCATAAGTTTAAGTCACCATTACAAGAAGAATATAGAGATTTAAAGTGGTTTCCGATGTTGTGTCGACTAGTCAATGGACAAAAAATGAGGAATTATATTATCACCATATGGATCCAAATTCTACATCAACTATGTTACAATGTGTGAGTATATGTAGTACCCAGACTAAAACACAAGCTGACTAAACAGCTTCAGACATGATTTCTCCAGATAAGACTTAACTTCAAATGAGAACCTCACTTCTTACAGGTACCACCAAGATTCAGATGAGATCCCCTGCTATCTTCAAATTCAGACGAGAAAACTGAGACCAGACGTGATCACCAGCTTCAGACGTGATCACCATACCCTCAACTAAGTCTTCCAGATTCATATTCAGTTTTCTCCAAACAAATTCAGTTTATCAGATTCAAATGCATGCAATCAAGGCACTTTTACACTAAACATATTTAATTATAAATAATTATACGGATAATGATAGTGATGTTGGTGGAGTGCAAAATAAATATTTAATGTATGGATAAAGTTGTAATTAGAGTAAAATATTATTATGTGTTGTATAAAAGAAATTATAAAATTTTTAGTTTGTATTTGTCGCCCCTTTAAAGTAAATTAAATGTTTTTGAAATATAAAACGTTGTGTTAATAAATAAGATTCAGTTTTTTATAAATGCTCATTTGAAGGGACGACATTGTCGTCCCTTTAAATAAAAACAATTTTTTTAATTTACATATTCTAAAAAGCATTGCATGCGATAAAATATAAAATACATTATTTTTTATAAACATTCCTTTATCGAACGATAATATACAGGTGATTCTGGTAGTACTATCTACTATAGATCTTCAATTCGTTATCGAGCGATTGATTTGAATCTCGGGGTTCGTTAACGAGCGATTGATCTCAATCCCGAGATCCGATATCGATTAAGCGATTTCAAACCGATATCTTTCCCGACACATCATTCTTACTTTTGGAAACATTGCACAACTTTGTTTTTTGCGTAACATTTTTTGTTTAGGCATTTTGTTTTGTTATGAATCCCCTATTATAAACAGTGTTATTGATTTTGGAAAAAAAACAGGATTGGTTTGATGTAAATAGCATGGGAGGCCATGCGAAAACAAAAAAAATTGTTAAAAAAAAAAATTTATTTAAAGGGACGACATGTCGTCGCTTTAAATGAATTTCTGGAAATTTTATCTGTTTAGAGGGACGACTTGTCGTCCCAACAAATATCGTATACAAATTATTTTTTTCTAAATTATTTTTATACAATTTTTTTTTCCCAAATATATTTAAAGTGAATTTTATTATAAAAACTAAATGCAAAGTCTTTGAAGGGACGACATTGACGTCCCAACAAACATTTTTATAAAAAAATAAATTTTTTTCCACATAATAATTTTTTTAATAAAAAAATGCATCATGTTTATAGGGACAATATTGTCGTCCCAAAAAATATTTTAATAAAAATAATTTTTTTCCCATAATAATTTTTTTTATTAAATAAAATAAATCATGTTTATAGGGACGACATTGTCGTCCCTTCAAAGAATGTCATGTCAGCACGTTCAAATTTCTTAGAAAAGTTCGTGCTACGTCAGCATACATTTAAAGGGACGATTTTGTCGTCCCTTTAAACAAGTCAATTGTTTAAAGGGACAAAGCAGAAGGGACAACTCTATAGGGACGATGTGTCGTCCCTTTAAACATTTTATGGGACGACAACGGCTTTAAAGGGACGACAATTTGTCGTCCCTTTAAACAAGTTTTCTTGTAGTGCTAGAAGAGAGTCATTAATTGTGTCAATGAGCCATTCTTCTGGTCCGATTTCAGTGATCTTTCATTAATTATAATCAAGTTGCACATTGATTTATTTGAAAAAATTAACCGCAGTTACAAAATTGTAAAATGAGTGTATAAGGGCATTTCTAGTAGTCTTTATAAGGTGGTCTACCCCTATACTGAGGATAAAATATAAAAACACCACTAAAATATCTTCTACAACGGAGTCTATCCCAAATTATTTTAGAGATATATGAACAATGCATCCCGATATTTGATGATGCATTATTCACATCCCTAAATATTTTAATAGATTGAGAGAACAAGAATATCAAGTAAAGACTAAATCACACATAAAGATGTGTTATGACAGATCGATGAAGAAGTAATGGTGATTGTGAGTAAAGATAAAAGATAAACAAGTAACAAACACATAAACAAGAAGAACACAGATTTAACGTGGTTTCCGGCAATGTGCCGACTACTCCACAGACAAACGAGGATATTTTATTATCAACAGAAAGTTACATCACAAGTTACAATTAATACATATGGTATTTATAGTCTTGGACTGTGGCGGAGCTACATACAACCAAAGGGGGGCAACTTCCCCCCTTAATCCGAAAAAATTACACTAATATATATACTAAGCATATCGTTTGACCCCTTAAAATTTATTTGTTTGCCTTTAAAAAATTTATTGCCCCCCCTTATCCAAGATCCTGCGTCCACCCCTGGCCTTGGGAATCCAACTATAACCGACTTAACAGTCAACCCAGTAAATGACTGAAATACCCCAGAAATAACTCGAACAAACATGCAGCAGATGTGTTATACAAGTCTACTGGGCATCAGCAGACTTGTCATCAGCAGGTTGATCAACCCTGCTGATCCTGCCCCAGCTGAACACCAGATTTCAGCAGATGCTTTATACATTGCTGACCTGAACATGTTTCCATACCAGACCTCAGTAGCATAAGTTTAAGTCACCATTACAAGAAGAATTAATATAGAGATTTAACGTGGTTTCCGATGTTGTGTCGACTAGTCAATGGACAGAAAATGAGGAATTATATTATCACCATATGGTTCCAAATTCTACATCAACTATGTTACAATGGGTGAGTATATGTAGTACCCAGACTAAAACACAAGCTGACTAAACAGCTTCATACGGGAACCTCCAAGATTCAGATGAGATCCCCTGCTATCTTCAGATTCAGACAAGAAAACTGAGACTAGACGTGATCACCAGCTTCAGACGTGATCACCATACCCTCAACTATGTCTTCCAGATTCATATTAACAAATTCAGATTATCAGATTCAAATGCATGCAATCAAGGCACTTTTACACTAAACATATTTAATTATAAATAATTATACGGATAATGATAGTGATGCTGGTGGAGGGCAAAATAAGTATTTAATGTATGGATAAAGTTGTAATTATAGTAAAATATGTATTATTATATAGTATTTGAAATGTTAAAGGGTTAAAGATAACGATGTTATTGAAGGGTATGTTTTATTAAAGTGATTGTAAAATAGATAAGGGTATGTATTGTTTACAGTATTTTGGGGATAATGTTAAAGTCTCAGAGCAATTGTAATGGCAATAACTTATAATGGAGTCTATTTTATTGAGGGGCATTAAATAAATGTCTTTGATAAATTAAATCAAGTCGATCATCGTAGTAGCTCCTATCTAAATTTAATAAATAAAATAAAATAACTCATGGCTGAAAAAAGAAGTTGAGATTAATGTTGGTGGGTATTTTCTATTTTTATTTATTTTGGTTTGTTAGGGTAGAAAATACATGAAACTGATATTTGAAATATAAAAAAAAATTGAAATTTGAAGGAAAAAGAATCTGCCATTAAAAGGGTCTAGAGTGACATTTATTTATTTATTTATTTTGTTGGAAGTGACATTTATTTTTAGACTCCTACCTAGGAGGAGTCAAAAGAATTCAATTCTATTTTCAAGCTACTATTGCAATGTAAAAGCAAAGACTTCCTCTTGACAGATTCACATGGCTTTAAATGACATCTATTTAAAAGCCATTACGATTACTCTTAGCTACAAATGCCCAAAGTAGCCTGCACACCATTTTAAAAAAGTACTCATACCACACTCATATTAAATCGAGGATAGACCAAACGATCCCATATTTTCTCTTCTCTTCCCTTTCTTGATGGCCAGGGCTGTGATAGAAGACAAAATGTTGAAAGATAAAAATATGGTTAAAAATCTGAAGAGATAAATATGATGGTTGTAAAAAAATATAGATGTTATATTGATAAGTCCAGATGGATTATATTTTGAGTAAAAGATTTATATTTGTTAGCCTTGGGAATCCAACCTTAACCGACTTAAAAGTCAACCCAGTAAATGACTAAAATACCTCAGAAGTAACTCGAATAAACATGCAGCAGATGTGTTCTACAAGTCTGCTTCTTCAGTAGACTTGTCATCAGCAGGTTGATCAACCCTGCTGATCCTGCCCCAGCTGAACACCAAATTTCAGCATATGCTTCATACTTTGCTGACCAGAACATGTTTTCATACCAGACCTCTGTAGCATAATTTTAAGTCACAATTACAAATCTCCACCTTGACTTCAATTTCATGCAAACTGACCAGATGCACAAACAAGTGTCAGATGCACAACCAAGTGCCAGATTTCCTCTTTGTCTTCAAATTTGAATACCTCAGCAGACCCCCATTATCAGCTGAGCATTCCCAGATTCATATTAACGGCTTTGTATATTCAGCAAGTCCAGACACAACCAGTGTTTTAAAGGTCGGTAGGCGCTAGTTGGCCGGCCGGGTGGGGAGTTGGGACTAGTTGGCTAGGCGGGGGACTAGTCGGCTAGGCGGGAGACTAGTCAGGGACTAGACAGTTTTGGATTTTTTAAATTAAAATAATAATGGATTTGACAAAATAAATACCACTACAAACCCCCAAAAATAATGATATTACTACTCTAGTAATAATAAGTACTAACATAACATAAGTCCCAAAATTCAAGTCAGAAAATAAACACATACAAACATACATGATACGTCCAAAATAAACACATTCAAAGTCAAGTTTTGAAGAAATATATATATATATATATATATATATATATATATATATATATATATATATATATATATATATATAATATGGAATGCCTAGCCCGAGTTGCCCTAGTTGAGCCTGACTATCCCACCTTGAACCCGACTCTCCTGCCTAGAGGCCGACTAGTGACCGACTAGAGACCAGCCCATACAGACAAGTCGGACTAATGTGTACTCGGGTCGGTGGAGGGCCGACTAACGCCTAGGCGGTGCCTAGTTGGCCGACTTGGTCGACTTTTAGAACAATAGACACAACTAAAACTTGCCCCTTGGAAGTGGTTTAGTGAACTTATCAGCAGGATTTACATCAGTGCTGATCTTCTCCACCTTAACCCTCCTCTCATTTCTCAGAAAATGATACCTAACATCAATGTGCTTGGTTTTCTCATGATGAACCTGATCCTTAGCCAAACATATTGCACTGAGATTGTCACAATACACATTGGCTTGATCTTGATGCAGACCTAGATCATTGACTAGCCCTTTTAACTAGATTGCTTCATTTGTTGCTTCTGTCAGTGCCATATATTCTGGTTCAGTAGTAGATAATGTCACCGTACCCTGTAAATTTGCCTTCCAACTTACCACAGAACCACCCAAAGTAAACACATACCCAGTCATAGATCTCCTACTGTCCACATCAACAGCATATTCAGAATCATAGTACCCTATGACAAAACATTGAGTACCACCTCCATAGATGAGTCCAATATCTGATGTAACCCTAAGGTACCTGAATATCCTTTTCACTGGTTTCCAGTGTTCCTTTCCAGGTTGAGCCATAAACCTGCTGACAACACTGGTTGTCTAAGCTAAATCATGCCTAGTACAGACCATGGCATACATTAGATTGCCTACTACACTAGCATCTGGAACTCTTGACATGTATTCTTCCTCTTCAGCTGACTGTGGAGCAAACACGGCAGACAGATGTAGATTTGGTGCCATTGGAGTATCTATAGGTTTGGTTGCTGTCATGCCAAACTTGGGTAATATCTTTTCAGTATACCTCTTCTGAGACAAGAACAACTTCCCCTGCTTTCTATCTCTATAGATCTCCATCCCCAGAATTTTCTTTACATTCCCCAAATGCTTCATCTCAAATTTAGCCTTGAGCAGATTCTTTAGATCTTGAATGTCAAACTTATTTGCAGCAACTATCAGCATATTATCCACATACAGAACCAGATATATGATTGAACCATCCTTCAACTTGTTGTGATACACACAGCAATCATATGGACTCATTCTATAACCCTGCTGAATCATATAGTTGTCAAACTTCTTATACCACTGTCTCAGGGCCTGCTTAAGTCCATACAGGGATTTCTTCAACTTGCAAACATATCCTTCCTTGCTAGGAACTTGGAAACCCTCTGGCTGAGTCATATAAATTTCCTTATCTACATCTCCATGTAGAAAGGCTGTCTTCACATCCAATTGCTCAAGTTCAAGATTCTGATGTGCCACTATTACTAACAGCACCCTGATGGAAGTATGTCTGACCAGTGG
Organism: Gentiana macrophylla; assembly: GCA_026214975.1. Classification (NCBI taxonomy): domain Eukaryota; kingdom Viridiplantae; phylum Streptophyta; class Magnoliopsida; order Gentianales; family Gentianaceae; genus Gentiana; species Gentiana macrophylla. The sequence continues at coordinate 30,291,202 of CM047816.1, read as the reverse complement.
AGAAAATATCTTTTCATAGTCTACTCCATATTTCTGACTGAACCCCTTAGCAACCAAACGTGCCTTATACCTGATATCCTCAGCAGATGTCATTCTTTCCTTTTTCTTGAATATCCATTTACAGCTGACCACCCTCAGATCATGTGGTTGTTTGACCAGATCCTAAGTCTCATTCTTTTGAAGGACTCCATTTCTTCTCATATGGCAACAATCCATTGGGATGCCTCAGAACATGTCACAGAGTCCCTATAAGTGTAAGGTTCAAAACCATCCACTTTTTCAGCTACCTGTAGTGCATATCCAACCATATCCTCCTCAAACCCATATCTTCTTGAAGGTCTGATATTGGTCCTCCTAGATCTATTGAGAGCTATACCCTGCTGACCAACATCAGCTGTTTGAGTATCTGCTGACCATTGTTCAGCAGACTGGTTTGGATCCAGTTCTGGATCTCCTGAGTGTTGACTATCCCCTGCTGAGTCTTTTAATCCAGTAGGCTCTGCTTGAAGATCCACCTGTTTGTCAACCTTCTCAGTCTCAGATCCAATTTTAGATTCAGATGTGGCCCTCACAAATGAGTTAAGAATAGAGTTTTCATCAAAGACTACACTTCTGCTGAGTATGACCCTATTTTCAGCTGATGACCAGATTCTATACCCCTTAACTCCATCTCCATATCCAATGAACACTCCCTTTTTGGACCTAGGTTCCAATTTACCCTCACTGACATGATAATAGACAGTGCTTCCAAAAACCCTAAGTCTAGAGTAGTCTGCTGACCTTCCTGACCAAACTTCAAGTGGGGTTTTAAGTTTGATCCCAGTGTGAAGCCCTTTATTGATTAAGTAGCATGTTGTGTTAACATCCTCTGCCCAAAATCTCATTGCTAGACCAGAATTAGAGAGCATGCACCTTGCCCTTTCCAGAAGAGTTTGAATCATTCTTTCTGCGACACCGTTCTGCTGTGGAGTATCTCTAAAAGTATGGTGCCTTGCAATGCCTTCATTCTTGCAAAATTCATCAAACTCAGACCAACAAAATTCTAGTCCATTATCAGTTCTAAGTCTCTTGATCTTCTTCCCTGTCTAATTCTCAACCAAAGTCTTCCACAGCATGAAGTTCTTGAATGCTTCACTCTTATGCTTCGTCATAATTACCCAAACCATCCTTGAATAATCATCTATAAAAGACACAAAATACCTATGACCACCCAATGACTCCACCCTTGAAGGTCCCCAACAATCAGAATGGACATAATCAAGTGTCCCTTTTGTGATGTGAATTTCTTTTGGGAACTTGCTTCTATGTAGCTTCCCAAACACACAGTGCTCAAAAATCCAGCTCCTTGACCTTATGTCCCCCAAGTAGACCAGACCTAGATATAATTTGCATCCCTCTTTCACCCATATGACCTAATCTCATATGCCACAACTTAGTCAATTGTGACTGGTGAACCTCTGATGATGCAACAGTGAAGAAGAACGTCGATATGAGACACTTGTAGTATGTACAATGTCCGCTGCCTGATACCCTTCAGAATCACACTTGAACACTTATAGACATTCACCATTCCACCTTCACCCCTGAACTTGAACCCTTTGCTGTCTAGTAGACTAAGTGATATCAAATTCTTGGTCATTTGTGGAACATGCCTAACCTTATTCAGTGTGCAGCATTTACCATCATGTGTCCTCAGCTGGATTGATTCAATCCTAACTATTTTTCAGCCTTGCTATTAGCCATTGCAATATGGCCTCCATCCACCTACTGATAAGTTGAAAACCACCGCCTGTTTGGACAGACATGATAGGGTGCCCCAGTGTCCAGAATCCACACATCTTTGTTCCCTACTGACTCTGAAAGTGCTAAGGTCATATCTTCTTCAGAGTTGGTGTCTTGTTCTACCAAAGCAGCTGTACCCTGCTAAGTACCCTGCTACTTCTTCCTTTTTGGACATTCATTTTTCTAATGTCCCTGCTCCTTGCAGTAATTACATATATCCTTAGCTTTAGGACCCTTGGAATTCTTCTTGAATTTCTTCTTTCCAGAATTGTCTGGCCCTCTGCTGACTCCACTGGCCACCAATCCTGAAGACTAACTATCTGTTCCAGAACCAGATGCCTTATGGCGTAACTCTCGAGCATGGAGTGATGACCTTACATCCTCCAATGATATTGAGTACTTCCCAACAATAAAGGACTGCACAAAGTTATTATATGATGCAAGCAATGACACAAGTATTATCAATGCTGCATCATCATCTTCAATCTTCACATCAATATTCCTTAGGTCATGTAATATTGTGTTCTGCTAGTCTAGATAATCCCTCAACTGAGTGCCCTCATGCATCTTTAAACAAAACAGACGTTGTTTTAGCAAAAACTTATTGGTCAGAGACATAGTTATATACAGGCTCTCACGTTTGGACTACAACTTCTCAGAAGTGTCCTCTTCAGCGACTGGCTCTCTCAACAGCACTTCCTTCTGTTGATTTAGACAAGGGACCCCATAATCCCTGCTGCTTCAACAAAGCATGCATCTTGATCTTCCACAGACTAAAAATGTTTCTTCATGTAAACTTGTCAATCTTGACATTTAAAGCAGACATCTTTCTCACCAGAAAATCTTGTATAGATCCCAAATCCTAGCGTCAATTATGACCTTGGTGCCAATCTACCTTGCTTAAACAGATAAACAGATTTCTTGATGAACCTGGACTCTCTGATACCAGTTTGTTATGACGGATCGATCAAGAAGTGATGGTGATTGTGAGTAAAGATAAAAGATAAACAAGTAAACAAACACAAAAACAAGAAGAACACATATTTAACGTGGTTTCCGGCAATGTGCCGACTACTCCACGGACAAACGAGTATATTTTATTATCAACAAAAAGTTACATCACAAGTTACAATTATTACATATGGTATTTATAACCTCGGGAATCCAACTATAACCGACTTAACATTCAACCAGTACATAACTGAAATACCCCAGAAGTAACTCGAATATACATGCCGCAGATGTGTACTACAAGTCTGCTGGGCATTAGTAGACTTGTATTCAGTAGACTAGTCATCAGCAGGTTGATCAACCTTGCTGATCCTGCCCCAGCTGAACACCAGATTTCAACAGATGCTTCATACATTGCTGACCAGAACATTTTTCCATACCAGACCTTAGTTGCATAAGTTTAAGTCACCATTACAAGAAGAATATAGAGATTTAACGTGGTTTTCGATGTTGTGTCGACTAGTCAATGGACAGAAAATGAGGAATTATATTATCACCATATGGTTCCAAATTCTACATTACAATGGGTGAGTATATGTAGTACACAGACTAAAACACAAGCTGACTAAACGGCTTCAGATGTGATTTCTCTAGTAAGACTTAACTTCAAATGAGAACCTCACTGCATACGGGAACCTCCAAGATTCAGATGAGATCCCTTGCTATCTTTAGATTCAGATGAGATCCCCTGAGACCAGACGTGATCACCAGCTTCAGAGGTGATCACCATACCCTCAACTAAGTCTTCCAGATTCATATTCAGTTTTCTTCAAACAAATTCAGATTATCATATTCAAACGCATGCAATCAAGGCACTTTTACACTAAACTCATTTAATTATAAATAATTATACGGATAATGATAGTGATGCTGGTGGAGTGCAAAATAAATATTTAATGTATGGATAAAGTTGTAATTATAGTAAAATATGTATTATTATATAGTATTTGAAATGTTAAAGGGATAAAGATAAGGATGTTGTTGAAGGGTATGTTTTATTAAAGTGATTGTAAAATAGATAAGGGTATGTATTGTTTATAGTATTTTAGGGATAATGTTAAAGTCTCAGAGAAATTATAATGTTAATAACTTATAATGGAGTCTATTTTATTGTGGGGCCATTAAATAAATGTCTATGATAAATTAAATCAAGTCGATCATCGTAGTGGCTCCTATCTAAATTTAATAAATAAAATAAAATAACTCATGGCTGAAAAAAAAAAATTGAGATTAATGTTGGTGGGTATTTTCTATTTATATTTTTTTGGTTTGTTAGGGTAGAAAATACATGAAAGTGAAATTTGAAATAAAAAAAAATTGAAATTTGAAGGGAAAAGAATCTGCCATTAAAGGGGTCTAGAGTGACATTTATTTATTTATTAATTTTTGTTCGAAGTGACATTTATTTTTAGACTCCTAACTAGGAGGAGTCAAAAGAATTCAATTCTATTTTCAAGCAACTATTACAATGTAAAAGCAAAGACTTCCTCTGGACAGATTCACATGGCTTTAAATGACATCTATTTAAAAGCTATTACGATTGTTCTCGGCTACAAATGCCCAAAGTAGCCTGCAAACCGTTTAAAAAAAGTACGCATACCACACTCATATTAAATCGAGGATAGACCGAACGATCGCATATTTTCTCTTCTCCTTCCTTTCTTGACGGCCAGGGCTGTGATAGAAGACAAAATGTGGAAAGATAAAGATATGGTTAAAAATCTGAAGAGATAAATATGATGGTTGTAAAAATAAAAATAAAAAGATGTTATATTGATAAGTCCAGATGGATTTATATTTTGAGTACAAAATTTATATTTGTTATATTAAAATAACTCTTTAGGTTTATCTTTTATTATTTCTCTACTATATAAGATATCTATTGTAAGCATTAATTTTTTATCAATTCAATAAAACATCAGTTTCAGAGTCTTTTCCATCCGTTTGCTCATTCTGATTTTTCTTGTTTTCTTCAGGCTAGCACGCGTTGGACAAGGAAGGAATTCTCTATCGAGTTTTTTTTTTAAATTATCAGAAAATAATTACATGTGGTATCAAAGCCGGACGACATCAGAGGTTTTTTTTTTCTTTTCCAAATTAATTTTTATCGTATGCTGATCGGAACTTTCTAGGTGTCCAATCTTACCGGCAGTGTACCGGGTCAATTGTAGTCTAGTAAGTGGTCAAGGTCGTATACACAAGGATTGTGAGGTTGAACACCAAAAAGCTATTATTATTTTGATCTAAGTCGTAGTTTTAAGATAAAAGTGATATTTTTACGCCTCTAATAAAAATTAACAATAAATGATAAAGATACTAACCAAGGCAATTTCATTGAACGACAATCTCTTTTGGTTTCATAGATGTGATCAATCGGCCTATTAAGGGTATTTAACTGTGTTAAACGGCGTACTTCTATTCTAACAATTTCACCTCATACGAGTATACGAAATTGTTCTATGCCTCCTCCTTGGTTTAAGAGCCCTAAACCTAATGATTTGACATGATAAACTCACGAGTACGACTAGTCATTCCCCGGATAAGAAATTGAACTCCGGTAACGGTCAACTTTACCTTCCGGTTTTTCTACCTCGTTCTCACACCTAATATCTCCATTCTGTATCAATTAAGTGTGTGTTAATATTTGTTAATTACTCCAACACAAGCTAGCAATCAATACAAGTAGAAAAAACTTCAACACAATCGAAATTAAAATATACATTACATAATCATCATCCAATCAACCAAAAGAGACCAAATTAGTTCAATTACATGCCTTGGCTAGTTACAAGTCTAGCCACTCATTACTACAAATACTAACATATTTAATTTAGCATTCATAGCAATCAGATTAACAATACAAAATAAAACTAGAATATTATGTTACCAATCGTTGATTATGCAAAGGAGAAAGCTTGCATTTTTCTGAGAGCATCCATGGAGGTTTGGCCAGCAATATGAGAGCTTCTTCCAATCAAAATAAACCTAGAGGTTGAACTAGAATTCTAGAATTATATTGTGATTAAAATAGCTAATTTAATGGAACTAAATTGAGCCTTGGAATATTTTTGTCTTCAAGATGATGCAGAGCCTCCCTTTCTCCTCTTTCTCCGTTGAAATATATATATATTTCATCTCTGGACATGAATAGTACCTTAATAATGCTGAATGGGTCCTTTTTCCGGTCTAAGCCGGACTTTTCCGGTCTGAGTCGGAATCTTTGCAATTTGTTAGTTGTCAGGTTCCATAAATGCGCCATAAATGCCCAATAAATTGCCAATCTTGATATATTCCGGCGTAGACCTGGATTCTTCTGGTCTGCGCCGGGTCTTGTCAACTTCTAATTTTTATGTATCATGTAACGAATTTTTTTAATATAATTATTCTGATAATTATATTTCCGTATCCACACGATCAGGGTTTCACCACGTGTCGTCACTCAGGGTCTTGGTTAACCTATAATCCTGCAATAAATCACAAAAATACCAAGTGTAAACCCGACACGACGCTCCGGTTACTAAACCGATACAAAACCTATCAAATATGATATTTTATATAATAATTACTACTTACACATTTGGATGAATAATGACTTGAATTGATACAATAATGCTCAAAGTGCTATCAGAAATAGACTAAAATGTCATACTAATGAGCGATAATTTGTCTCTCATCATATGCACAAAGATAAGCAATCGATTATTTTATTTTCTTTTTTTGTATCGGCTTTGTGAAAGACTTTTTCTCTCAGAATATTTTTTGCATAGATGTGTACAGGTCCATCTTATTTCATTCCTGTTGGCATATGTAGGTTTTCACATTCGCAAACATGTCAAATCTTCCATTGCTTTGTTTTGCATGCTTTGTTGAAGAATTTACCCTACTTTTCTTTACGATATGGAATAATAATAATAATTATTATTATTATTTTTATTTTTTGGTGTAAAAGGAAAATTTTATTAGTCAATTTTCACAATACATGCACGAATTACATGCTAATAGCCGTAGAATTTCATTCCACACGTCTAAGACATTCCTTGACTAAAATTTTATCTGTGTTATTTGACAAAAAATGGATATCGAGACAAAAGGAAGTAAAAGTAAGCATCGATCCCTAGTAATGCGTCCAACACTAGATTTATTCATCGAATGACATTGAAGTTAGTTGTAGATAGAAAGGGAAACCTCTTCAAATTTAACACTCAAGAAACCTATAATACCCTGAGTTCGGTTTCATACCTTACATCATATCAGATCAATGTTACATCATACTGATAAAAAGTTAAATAAATAAATCGGTCAGTCACACCGACACCCCTCCCGTCTTACGCAAGAGAAAGAAATAGAATCGAAACAAGAAGATACATAATGACAATCATCAATAATTTGTCCAAGAGGTGAGCGATCTTCTGCGGGAGTGACTAGCTTGTGAATGAATGCTTGAGAATCACCTTCGAAAATAACATGACACGAGATAGCAAAACACATGGCATGGTAAATTGCCAAGGCTGTGGTGGCAGCCACAGCAGCCCTGATGGAGTTCAAATTCATCCTGACATGCAGTATCTTGTTGGTTTCTCAAACCTTCCTCAACTCCCAAAAGTCTTAAAACCGAGCCCAACCGGCCTCTTTATTTTTTCAATTACATTCACAAAACATATACAAACATTCTTTGCTCTTAACCTAGCTATTTTAAAGCATTCTTTCAGCAGTTCAATGCAACAATCACTACTTCTTCTGGCCAATATTCCATGTTCTAAGTAAATATATCCATGTTCATCAAATCTTAAGTATTTCAATACATTGATAAGTAAGGGTTTCATCATATGATCTTTAATGAAATCAAAATCCATGAATATCTCTGAGTTGAATAAGTTGATTCCTGCAGTTTCCTTTCACCAATCCATATATGGATTGTTCATAATTTTTTTTTGGCATTTTAATTGTTTATGTGACTTATGTGCTTATGCTGGGTAGAAATTGGACATATGATTCATTTTTACTAATATATTCTATTGATCGCGTGCAAGTCACAATACTGGCATTTTAATTGTTAATGTGACGTGTGTGCCCCACTAAAATCTACAGGGGGATTCGCCCCCAAAAGTTTCATCTTGTGTGCACTATACAAATGTTTCAGATGAGAATAGCTTCAAAGATACCCTTGTTATATAGGAAGGAGAAATTAAATTGTGGAAATAAAATAAGAAACCAGCTGGAGACGTTTTCTCAAAAGGTACCGAGGTAAATGGCAAAAAGAAAGTTGAATCGTCAGCTAAGGCACCATCTGATGAACACATATCTCTGCCAGTGAAGGAGGTGCATCTGATCCCGTCGGAAATTCCTTGGTTAGAGAATTGTTTAGTGGGAGAACTTTTATTCACGTCCCTGCTGGGGAATATTGATTCTTTACTAAAAATTGAAAAAATTTCTGTTGTTAAGGCGATTCCATTGGGAGAGAAAAGAGTCTTGATTGAATGCTTCTCCTCTTCCGACAGGGAACGTGTTAGAATTTTTGTAGTAAGTTGAAATGAAAAGGGATTGATATGTTGGAGAGATTGAAGAAAGGAATTTGATTGTATTGATTGCTTGATTGCTTGGTTCAAGTACACGGGGCAGTGCTATATATATAGTCTCTATATGATGGTTCAAACACCTTATGGAGTTTTCTAGATATTTCTTAATTTTTAATAATCACTACTAGAACCTACATGTATCTAATAGCTTCCATTCTAGTAGAGTGTAGCAATATTTTTTCGAGTAATGATACAGGCACAACAGTTGTGCCACAATGAATGACACACCAGTGATCTACACCGTTGATTATAATAAGTCCTAATTGATCATGATTTAATCTATAACAATCAACGGTGAAGATCACCATTGTGGCACAACCGCTGTGCGCGTATCATTGCTCTATTTTTTCTAGACTCTTTCATACAACTAGAAGCTTCTATTCTAAAAATGTCAGTCACACCAATCTTTTCACGCAATAGCTCGAACTAGTCTCTTGGTAGTGCTTTTGTGAATATGTCGGCTAACTGTTCTTCAGTCCTACAATGCATGACCTCTATTTCTTTATTGGCTACAGCTTCTCCAATGAAGTGGTACTTGATTCTTACGTGTTTAGTCCTGTTCACTACAAGAAAAACAAGATTTAATGACAAAAAAACGCCTCAAAAAAGAATGATATGAAGGCGTTTCCTACTAGTTGAGGCGCTTTTAAGTGTCCCCCATATCGATGTCTCTATAGCTAAAATGTCCAAACAATACACTTTAAAATGATCTAATAAGTGCACATTGCATACTTTTGAAAGCGCCTTGACAGATGCCTGGTGGATGCATTAGAAAGCATCCTAACAGACGAACAAATCGATGCATTAGAAAGCACCTCAACAGGTTTACAGTAGAAACATGTTGAAAACGCCTTATTAGGTTAACAATGAGACATTCAACAGCGCCTTATCAGGATTACATTGGATGCATTCAAAGCGCCTCAGCAGGTTTTGGGTGGTCACATTTCAAAGCACCCAACAGCCACTTCATCCTACATTGCTTAGGGACTCTACAGCCACGTGATGCCACATTGAAAGATGCCTCCACAGCCCCTAAAATCCAAGACAAACCCAGAAATTTAAGTGCACCCAAATAAACCCACCCAAATAAATCTATTACAAAATACTAGAAATTTATCGTTGGAAATCTATTTCTAAATTTTCTTTGTTCAATACCTAATGCAAACTGATCACAAGGCACAGACAGACTGATGTCAAGTAAAGGCAAACAACTGAACTAATGAAGAGTTTTACTAGTTAAAACTAAAGTAAACAACTGAACTAATGCATTGAGGTACAAGATTAAGGACTTAGAAAAAAGCCACCAGGTTAACGTACTAGAAAAAAGCCATTGGAAGAAATTTACATGAAAGAAGATTGAACCTTGGTGTTTTTTGAGTGTCAGATTAGAGCTTTATCCGCCATGACTGCCTCCATGATCTCCAGTGCCTGTCGAATCAGTTTAAGAGTGCATAAATACATCACAACAGAGGCAAATGTGATCAAAACTCATTACACTTTGCATATTGCAAATAGCATTCATGCATCACATATGATACATACCAGAGAGCACTTCACATATCTCAACAAAGCTTAAGCATAACACACTTGATCATAGACAATGCATAAACTATACAATGCGCCAGGTTGTCCTGCTAGAACCTTAATTAACACAACTAATCATTCAATAAAGTCACATGTTATACCTATATATCAATAAGAATGCTGAAAACAGTCCAAAACAGAGCTTAAAAACAAGTTGATCGGTTATGGATGCCAAAAATTGCATAAGAATTCCTGTAACTATCCAAGTAATTACTGCTTGCTGCTTAATCTAAAGATGCCAATAGCAGGTTAAACTGAATGTGAGTCTACACACAGTCCTGATGAATACAACAGAGGCACAAATGATCAGGTAAACTGACTTGGACCAACATGCCTGGACTGACAGACAGACAAGCAGGTCCATGTCTTAACCAGATGCAAAAGACTCTACACCAGGTTCTAATGCAAAGCGTTGAGCACAACAAAAAGCAACCTGGACTGACACAAACTTCTTAATTGATGCAAACACAAGATCAATTAGTAGGTAAAATCTGACCATATTGAGGCTTGCATTAAACACCAACAAAGCATACAAAAATACAATACCGGAATATGTTGAAATTCAATCAATACACGCACCTCCAAGTTAGTTGTAAAGATAGATTTTTATTGGCTTTTCTAACAATGGGAGTCATCAAACCCTGCAAAATAAGATTTTAGGAACAAGAAACCTCATGATCATTGAGAAAAGCCCAAAATATTTCATAGATACCTTGTCAGTGGCAAGTGCAATTGATATGTCAACAGCATATGTAGAAGCGGAAGAAAAATAAGAGAGGATAGAAATAACTGTAGTTTATTTCATTAAGAAGAAGCTTAGTTATTACAAAGAGAGCTTGGTTGTTTATATAGAATAAACCAGCCACAGAAAAAGCAACTAGCCGTTGGTAGTCACATCCCAACGGCTAGTTGGACAAACAGCCATGAGTTTTGGCAAGTAATGAACAAGGGCCCTTAGATATTAACTAATTAACTAACACTAATGATTTGACATGATAAACTCACAAGTACGACTAGTCATTCCACGGATAAGAAATTGAACTCCGGTAACGGTCAACTTTACCTTCCGGTTTTTCTACTTCGTTCTCACACCTAATATCTCCGTTCTGTATCAATTAAGTGTGTGTGTGTGCTAATATTGGTTAATTACTCCAACACAAGCTAGCTATCAATACAAGTAGAAAAAGCTTCAACACAATCGAAATTAAAATATACATTACATAATCATCATTCAATCAACCAAAAGAGACCAAATTAGTTCAATTACATGCCTTGGCTAGTTACAAGTCTAGCCACTCATTACTACAAATACTAACATATTTAGTTTAGCATTCATAGCAATCAGATTAACAATACAAAATAAAACTAGAATATTATGTTAACAATCGTTGATTATGCAAAGGAGAAAGCTTGCATTTTTCTGAGAGCATCCATGGAGGTTTGGCCAGCAAGATGAGAGCTTCTTCCAATCAAAATAAACCTAGAGGTTGAACTAGCATTCTAGAATTATATTGTGATTAAAATAGCTAATTTAATGGAACTAAATTGAGCCTTGGAATATTTTTGTCTTCAAGATGATGCAGAGCCTCCCTTTCTCCTCTTTCTCCGTTGAAATATATATATATTTCATCTTTGGACATGAATAGTACCTTAATAATGCTGAGTGGGTCCTTTTTCCGGTCTAAGCCGGACTTTCCCGGTCTGAGTCGGAATCTTTGCAATTTGTTAGTTGTCGATCAGGTTCCATAAATGTTCCATAAATGCCCAATAAATTGCCAATCTTGCCAAATCTTGATATATTCCGGCGTAGACCGGGATTCTTCCGGTATGCGCCGGGTCTTGTCAACTTCTAATTTTTATGTATCATGTAATGAAATTTTTTAATATAATTATTCTGATTATTATATTTCCGTATCCACACGACCAAGGTTTCACCACGTGTCGTTACTCAGGGTCTTGGTTAACCTATAATCCTGCAATAAATCACAAAAATACCAAGTGTAAACCCGACACGACGCTCCGGTTGCTAAACCGGTACAAAACCTATCAAAATATGATATTTTATATAATAATTACTACTTACACATTTAGATGAAACTAAGCGAATAATGACTTGAATTGGTACAATAATGCTCAAAGTGCTATCAGAAATAGACTAAAATGTCATACTAATGAGCGACAATTTGTCTCTCATCATATGCACAAAGATAAGCAATCGATTATTTTTTTTTCTTTTTTTGTATCGGCTTTGTGAAAGACTTTTTCTCTCAGAATATTTTTTGCATAGATGTGTACAGGTCCATCTTATTTCATTCCTGTTGGCATATGTAGGTTTTCACATTCGCAAACATGTCAAATCTTCCATTGCTTTGTTTTGCATGCTTTGTTGAAGAATTTACCCTACTTTTCTTTACGATATGAAATAATAATAATAATAATTATTATTATTATTATTTTTATTTTTTTTATTTTTTTTTTTGGTTATTATTATTTTTTTTATTTTTTGGTGTAAAAGGAAAATTTTATTAGTCAATTTTCACAATATATGCACGAATTACATGCTAATAGACGTAGAATTTCATTCCACACGTCTACGACATTCCTTGGCTAAAAAATGAATAGACACATTATCTGTTTTATTTGACAAAAGAACGGATATCGAGACAAAAGGATGTAAAAGTAAGCATCGATCCATAGTAATGCGTCCAACACTAGATTTATTCTTCGAATGACATTGAAGTTAGTTGTAGATAGAAAGGGAAACCTCTTCAAATTTAACTCTCAAGAAACCTATAATACCCTGAGTTCGATTTCATACCTTACATCATATCCGATCAATGTTACATCATACTGATAAAAAGTTAAATAAATAAAATAAAATAAAAATAGGTCAGTCACACCGACACGTACCCCTCCCGTCTTACGCAAGAGAAAGAAATAGAATCGAAACAAGAAGATACATAATGACAATCCTCAATAATTTGTCCAAGAGGTGAGCGATCCTCTACGGGAGTGACTAACTTGTGAATGACTGCTTGAGAATCACCTTCGAAAATAACGCGACACGAGATAGCAAAACACATGGCATGGTAAATTGCCAAGGCTGTGGTGGCAGCCACAGCAGCCCTGATGGAGTTCAAATTCATCCTGACAACTCCCATGCAGTATCTTGTTGGTTTCTCAACCTTCCTCAACTCCCAAAAGTCTTAAAACCGAGCCCAACCGGTGATGGGATTCAACTTCACGCCATTTCGGTGTGGTTTAAACCCCCGTTTATCCCTCTTTTGGCCTGTTTTTGGGTAGATTAGACCTTTTTTAGGGCTTTATCATGAGAATATTGCACGTGGAATGAAAACGATACTTAATCGGGAAATTCCTCCTTTTATCGATATTTTGCCCTATTCCGGACACTTTTACCCCCGGGATAGTGTATGGCTTGTTTTGGTGAATGTGAATTCAGGGGTTAGGTGTCTCGAGACCCGGAAGGCGATGATTTACAATGACAAGCATGCTCGGAGCCGAAGAATGGACCGAGAAGTGAAGAAACAATGAAATCAAGTTTTCGGTCTTGGCTCAGTCCACTTCAGCTGCAGTTTCAGCCAGGAATAAAGCATTTTCTGGACCTGACTTCTTCATGAAAGTTGTAGACAATTCAAAGAGCTTTCCAACGGATCTTGAATCATCTCAATCGGAGCTCGGACGAAGAATTTATGGTTGTTTTACCGAAGACAGTTCAGGCCGAATCGCCAACTCGAGCCGAACTTCAGGCAGCTCGGCTCGTTCACGTATTTTACCTTACAAAAACAGATTCAGCATTGAATCCTCTGTTATTCATTCAGCATTCTTCTCCTCCTCCACCAAAAACCTAGCTCCTTCTTCCCTCTAGTTTTAGGAGTAGTTTAGATAGCTTAAATATAGTTAAAATTAGGTAGTTTGTAGCTAAAATTCCTCTCTTCTCAACTCTAATTTCTTCCCAACCCCTAAGAACTCATCTTTTCCCCAAATTCTCCATTGTTGTGTCTTGTGGTGTTCTTCAACTTCAAACTCGAAATTCTTGGATTCTATGGTAATTTCTTGTTCTCTCTTCTTTATTATGTTGTTTATTTGTTGTTTTGATTGTGTTTTTCCTCCCCCCATGAGTAGTTAGCCCCTTTTGTAGTTGAATCATGTGAAAACTTGTGAAATTGGCCCTAGATTGATGAAATTGGGAGTGGGTAGTGCTTGAATGATTGTTTTATGATTGATTCATGTTCTAGAACTTGTTTTAATTGTGTTTCGGGCTAGATTGACAACCTAGGTCGATAATTTTGCGTGTTGAATCTATAGATGGATTTTGCGGGGATACGCGGGAAATGGGTTCTAAAATCGCGGAGTAAATCCGGCCGATGTGTTTCCGGTCCGGGTTCAAAGTGACTTTTCGTGTTTGGTTCCGAGCACCTCTAGAGCTTAGTCATACCTTAGCATCCGAGCTTCTAAAGGGGAGTGAGGTTGGGTTCAGTATAGAGCGCTTAGGTTACGGTATAGTGCCTTTTCGCTAGAATAGGAGGTTGCGCCCATGAATCGTCTTAAAACGTAGTTTGATTGGTTGGTGAATGCACACTCCAGGTTGATTCTTTCGAGGGGCTAAAGTAACTTGTTGGATCATGGTTCGACTACACCTTTCTCTCTCTCTCTCTCTCTCTCTCTCTCTCTCTCTCTCTCTCTTTTAGACTTGTTAGTGTTCCTTTCTCCCTACCCTTAGACTTGTTAGCTTAACTCTCTTTCTCTCCCTCTCTTGCTTTTTAATTGTCGTTGTAGTATAATCTTGCCAACCTTTTGATGCACCTAGACTAAGTTGTAGGTCGGCTTTGGTACTCAATAGACTTCCTCGTGGTTCGACCTCGGACTCTTGTAGCTTTACTTACAATCGACCCGGTGTTTGGCCAGTTAGAGAGTTTGTTTCGCCAAAGTTTCCCGAGTAATTTATAAGTATTTTTTTTGGTGGTGAAAATTCTCTCATTAAAATGGCGCCGTTGCCGGGGAAGTCTTTTTGATATCCTGCAAGTCGATTGAAGGCTTAGGCCTAGGTCTTGTTATTTTACTTTCTTTCTTGTTGTTTGTTGTCTTGTAGAGAGCAATGGACCCGAACGCCATGCAACAATTTCACCAAGTGGTGCTTAATCAAATTCAAGCTCAATTCCTTACATCCCGAGCATCACCTTTTCAACAACGGATTTCTCAAGTACAAGCCCAACCACATGCAACAAGACAATATTATCAACAACAGTGCGTGCCTCAGCCTCAGTATCAACAAGAGAATAGCCACGGTTCTTGGTCTTATGAATGCCCTAATACATCTCAGAATCAGAATTTTGGCTATTCGAGTCACGAGCCATGGTATTATGAGGGTTGTCCAAATCCTAATGATTTTCAAGATTATGGTGCTCAGACTCAAGCGAGTTGATAGTTTCACACGAGTCACCACCCAATCGATTCGGCATGGCAAGAGCCCTACCATCCACTTCATCATGATCAGTTTGCACCTCATCCACACGAGGAGTGCATGGAGCATATAGCATATGTCTATACTTATGATGAAGCAAGTAGGGAAATGGACAGAGTGGATGAGCTTTATGAGAAAGTTGCTATAGCCAAAGCCGAGAAAATTTCGGAAAATCAGATTTATGACTGGGAGATGCGAATGGATGATCTGAAGCAGGAGCTCATGGAATCTACGATTCAGGTTAATGGAATCCGAGAACAGAGTAAGAAAGATGAGAATGAGACTCCTATGGATGAAGAAAGTTGGGTAAGTGTGCACAAGCTTCTACGGACGTTGTGTGATCATCTCAGTCGATTCGTGAAAAATCGAAGAGTGGAGCATGAAGAAGATGCATTTGCAATAGAGGCGGCTAGGGTTGATGAGGACTTCACTGTTGAAGTTCAAGAAGAGAACGAGATTGAGGATTCGGTTTGCAATGACGAGGTGTCCGAGCTAGATATTGAGTTGGGATCGCCCATATTGCCGGAGGCTCCTATTGAGATGTTTGATTATGGTAGGTTTCACGTTCTTCCTATTACACCTTCACTTCCCGAGATGGAAATTGATTATGTCTTGATGGAGTGTGTAGTGGAACCTACCACTGTTATAACTAAGCAAGAGTTCTTCGGAGATGATGATAGCTCGCTTTGGGATGAAGAAAGCATGGAAGAGTTGGAGATGGAAGAGGTGCAACCTTTATCTATTACACCGCCTCCCGAAGAAATACAAGACGATGACTTGGAGAAGTGTATGATATAGGTTTTAGCACACTCTTTGATGATAAAGACCTTAATTTTGAAGAGAAGACGGGATCGCCCATTTCACCATCACTCACGATTGAGGCATATGATGGAGTTATTATAGAATGCGTGGTGAAATCTCATGAGTTTGATATGGCACCCATGGTAGAGCTACCGGAAGAAGTGGAGATTATTGACATGCCGGTCCCGGACTACTACACTCTTCCACAATGTGTTGAGGAGTATTATTCGATCGAGTTTGTGTACTCCCCGGTAGATGAAACTCACAAGATTCTTGAAAATGGACGACTACCATGGGATGGCAACTTCAAGAAGAAGAAGATAAAAGACTTTGAAAGGAAGGGACTCCCGAGTTGGCAAGAGGTGGCCTCGAGAGCCATGCGAGGTAAGTTCCTTGTGAACTCGTTTTTCCCTATGCTTGCTATTTTTGTTCTTCTGAAGTTGTTGATCTTTTTGAGTTCGGATTTCGGTTGATGGTGTTTGCTGTTACTTGTTTGAAATGAAAATGTTGGCATGTTGTTTTGAGTCTTTTGTGGTTTTGGTCCATTTAAGTGCAACTTGGTCGAGCCAACGACGTAAAACAAAGGCGCTTGGGGGAGGCAACCCGCCGTGTTAGTAGTTTTTGGTAATAAAGGGTCTTGGTGTAGTCTTGGTTTGTGAAGAAGAGTTTTTGGGTGATTTCCGTTTTTGCTTGGTTTGCTAGCACTTTAATGTGGATAATTGCTTTTGTGCCTCTGTGGCCCCATTTGTGCCTAGATGTTCTGTTCTTTCCCTTTATGGTCATGTTTCCATCTAGTGCAATCCATGTTAAGTGCTACCGATATGCTTTTTCGTCCGTGTGGCATGGCTTCTACTTTTATATATATCTCGTATCTATCACTATCTTTTGGCACGTGGACTTTTCCCGTGCATGTGTTTGCCTTGTTTTCTGTCTATATGGTGTTTAGGTACTCGAGATGGAGCTTACTAGAAGATGTCACGTGAGCTTACGTGTGCCTTTCCGCCGGGTCCTACAAACAGCCTAAGTCTTTCTCTCTTCTCATTCACACACACCGAGGATGATGCTTCGTTCTAAGTGGGGGGTGGTAGGCTTAGCCGTTTTGTTTTTGTGCTTTGATCGTTAAATGCGCCATCTTGTGTGATATACTTAGTCTTTGACTATTTTTGAGTAAATTTTGGGCACTTTTTAAAAATTTTCAATGGTTTCAACACCGCGATGTTGTTGTATACTCCACATTTGATTCACGAACGATTAAGTAGTGTGGTGAATGCTTACAACCCAAGTCAACCTTGATTTGAAAACGGACCCTTTTAATACACGGTTTTCATCGGTTTTACACAAATTGGTTTTTACACACACTCATAGTACTAGTTCTCGAGGCGAAATAGAGAGGTTGCCTAGCCGGACACGGAATGACGGAAAAGGCGCTTCTTTGACCCGACCAGTGCCAAATAAGCTTATCCCGAACATTAGACCCTCGCACTTCTCTAAGCCTTGTTAGGACGGTCCGACCACCGTCGAAATTGAGCCGTTTTGTTATATAGTCGTAAAACCTAACCCGAACTTATTATTTTGGTCACGTATCTTTGACTCACCTTTCGAGTGAACTTGATCATTAGTTGAGACACACTTGCTTAGGCAAGTGTGGGGTCGTTGGAGTAGGTGTTGTTGTGGAGTTGGTGTTTTCGGACTACATTGTGAAGGGGAGGTGCTCGAGGTGTTCTTTTGTGTATCTTTTCTTTGGCCTTTGACACAATGAACTCAAGAAATAAAGTTTGAAGAAAAAAAAAATAGTGAAAAAGAAAGCAAAGAAGAAAAGCAAAAATAAAAAATAAAATAAAATAAAATAAATAAATAAATAAAAATTGAAAAGATGAAATGAAAAGAAAATTTTTGATTGAATAAGAGTTCGAGTTCGAAAATAAAGCGTTGAGTCAAAGAAGCCCGTATGTCTTTATGTATAAGTCGGAGGAGTTCTTTTGTGTATAGTCATTGGTATATTCGAGTTTTCCTCATGACGCTTGAAACATAGCCGAGTTTGGACGAATTCGGGTATATCACTTACTTTGTATCCGTTAATCGAAGATCTTGGTGTTGTGCTTATAGTGATGAGTTGAAGGCGTCTACATGTTGATTTAGTTCACTCGGACTTCTTTTTCTCCAGTTCCCAAATGATCCTTCGGTTAGCCCCCTCCCGAGCCTAACGTTACAACCCTTAAAGACCTACTTGACTGTGTCTAGCCCGGGGGAGTCTCGATTAGTGGAGAGGCTAGTGCTATGAGACCGTGGTGTATACATTTGTCCGGTATTCGAGGCCGGTAACCTTTTTATGTTTTTGCCCTTGTTTTACCACGCACACACTCACCCATTTTGACTTCAAGGTTGGCTTGTTTTGTTTGCATCCATTACCCTACTTGTTTTTCGTGGTGAGAATGTGGCGTTTACACCTTCATGGCAAAGTTGTCTCCCTTGTCTCTTTTTAAAACGCCTATTTTACTCGAGGACGAGCAAAGGCTAAGTGTGGGGTTATTTTTCCATTTACATTCACAAAACATATACAAACATTCTCTGCTCTTAACCTAGCTATTTTAAAGCATTATTTCAGCAGTTCAATGCAACAATCACTACTTCTTCCGGCCAATATTCCATGTTCTAAGTAAATATATCCATGTTCATCAAATCTTAAGTATTTCAATACATTGATAAGTAAGGGTTTCATCATATGATCTTTAATGAAATCAAAATCCATGAATATCTCTGAGTTGAATTAGTTGATTCCTGCAGTTTCCTTTCACCAATCCATATATGGATGGTTCATAAATTTTTTTTGGCATTTTAATTGTTTATGTGACGTATGTGCTTATGCTGGGTAGAAATTGGACATATGATGCATTTTTACTAATATATTCTATTGATCGCGTGCAAGTCACAATACTGGCATTTTAATTGTTTATGTGACGTATGTGCCCCACTAAAATCTACAGGGGGATTCGCCCCCAAAAGTTTCATCTCGTGTGCACTATACAAATGTTTCAGATGAGAATAGCTTCAAAGATACCCTTGTTATATAGGAAGTGTTAGAGATAATGACAGAATATTCTAGATATAGAAAATTAGGAAAATAATTGATTGTAATCAATCTCATTATGGTTATTATTATGTTCACATTATGACTATTAGTATAAATAGTCTATTATTGTATTCAATCAAAGCAACGCAATACAATATCTTTTTCTATTATTCTGTTATGGTATCAGAGCTCTAGACTAACGTCTTTTCGATCCTGAGCAAACTTTACGAAAAAGAATGTTTGGGTGGGGGTGTGTGACATCAATATGATCAAACCCTCACCCCTTCCAAAAAAAAATTATTTTACTTCTCTTTTACTTCTCTTTTCTTCTCGAATTTCTTTTTCCTGCTTGTTATTTGGCCGGTCATTTTTTTCTAACTGTCAACCCTCCACTAAAAATCAGCACTTTAATTTCTTTTTACCACTATCTTTGCTTTCTTATTTCACAAGTCTCACATCCTCATCTCTACTTTGCTTTATTTCTCGCTCTCTTTTTTTTCTTTCTTTTTTCTTCAAGATTCATACATCCACATGCATATTCATGAGATTCGCGGACATGGTAATCTATTGCACCACCAGCGGCAGGCTTTTCTTTCCCGTCCACCCTCCCTCCCGCCACCCCTCTTCTATTATTATTGTTATTATTATATTAATATCAAAACAAATAAATAAATAAAATAAAACAATAAAAAAAAAATTCTGTCATTATTGTCGATCCAACCCCGTCAACAGTTCATTTTGTTTAACGGTGATGGTCTCCCAATCAATTTCTTTTTCTAAGTCCCTTTCTTTCTCATGGTCAAATTCAATTGTTTCTTGTTTCATCGGCAGTTCAAATTTTCACTCACTTGATTTGCTTTATCGTTTTTTATTTTAGGGTATATCCCTCAATTTATTGTCTTTTTAAGGGTAAATCCCTCCTCGTGTGTTTTTTTTAGGGTATATCCCTCCATGTATTTTTTTTTTGGGTCTATCCCACCAGCTTTTCTTCAAGCAATATCAAGTTGAGAAGAAGTTGATGCTGATTGATATGCAGAGTTGTCGCAGACACCCAGGACTCAAGCCATTCATTGCGAGCCAATCACCATGTTCGTTGCACTACCATGTGATTGCGGGGGCGTGTTAGAGATAATGACAGAATATTCTAGATATAGAAAATTAGGAAAATAATTGATTGTAATCAATCTCATTATGGTTATTATTATGTTCACATTATGACTATTAGTATAAATAGTCTATTATTGTATTCAATCAAAGCAACGCAATACAATATCTTTTTCTATTATTCTGTTAGGAAGGAGAAATTAAATTGTGGAAATTAAATAAGAAACCAGCTGGAGACGTTTTCTCAAAAGGTACCGAGGTAAATGGCAAAAAGAAAGTTGAATCGTCAGCTAAGGCACCATCTGATGAACACATATCTCCGCCAGTGAAGGAGGTGCATCTGATCCCGTCGGAAATTCCTTGGTTAGAGAATTGTTTAGTGGGAGAACTTTTATTCACGTCCCTGTTGGGGAATATTGATTCTTGATGAGCGTTTATTTCACCAAACAAAATTTATAATATTCTCAAGACAACGGTGACTAAACAAGCTCTCTAACCGGCAGTGTACCGGGTCGATTGCGAGTAAAGCTACAGGAGTCCGAGGTCGATCCCACAGAGAAGATGTGCTTGTAAGTACCAAAGTGAACTTATTGCTTAGTCTAGGCAAACAAGTTGTTGGAATGTTTGTACACTTCAATTAAACTAAAGTAAATTAAACTAACAAGTCTAAAGGGAGAAAGGGACATAGCCGAACCATGATCAATGTGACTAATCTCAACCCTAAGGTAGACAAAACCGAGAGTGTGCATTATACTAAACGAACTCTTGCATTCAATTTCACGGGTGCGAACTCCTAAACCCGGTGCTAGAGTCTGAACAACTCTCTTCTAACACCTTATGCCATGTTAAGGCCTGAACAACTCTCTCCTAACAAGTCATGTTTTGCACTCGAGCCGCTTAAACGTATAAACGAGTAACCTCACGATGAGCTCGGTTTAACAACTAAACCGAGACTACACCACGATCCTAGAACCCTTTTCCCACACCCCTCTCTCTGAACAACTCTCAAGAGTGGTGTGTGTGATGTTTGACCTAGGTGATCAATCTAGCCCAAACCGTTATAACAAGTTCTACGACGTGAAACGAGCAAGATTAAACAATAAAAGCACTACCCACTCCCAATTTCATCACCCAAAGAGTGATTTCACCAAATTTCACATGACCCGGCTATGGAGAGAAATTAGCTACACATTATACAATCTAAACAACAAACAATGAAGAAAAACATAGCAATAACAACAAAAGAGAAAGAAATCATACCCATTTTATCTAAGAAAACGAAGCACCAAAGTTGTCTCCAAAAGATCAAATTTTGACAATTGAAATGTTACAAATCGATGTTCTAAGTTAGATAATCAAAGAGAGGATTGAAAGACGATTCTAACGGTATATAACACTTAATTTTAACTCCTAAGGATGAAGAAAATCGCCCAAATTAACCTAAAACTACTCCATTTCATGGTCGCTATGTTCTCCCCTCTTTTTTCTCATTGTTCGATGTGTTTTATAGCAGAAACGACCCAAACGCACGTTTGGAAGGTTGGGAACGTGCGTTTGAGACAGCTGCAACTCTGTATTCGAAAAAACAGTCCCAAACGCACGTTTGAGAGGTCCAAACGTGCGTTTGAAATGCTGCTGTTTTCTGCTGCAGTAAAACCTTCATAACTTCTTCGTCCGAGCTCCGATTGGGGTGATTCAAGATGCGTTGGAAAGCTCTTTCAATTCTCTACAACTTTCATGAAGAAGTCATGACCAGAAAATGCCTCCATCATGGGTCAAAATGCTTCTGAATCAGAACAGTCACTCGGGCACCAACTCTTTCTCGTCCTTTTCCTATTCTTTCTTCTTTCTTGGCTCATTCTTGCACCTTGATCACACCTATCATCATAAATCTTCGCCTTCCGGGTTCTCGAGACACCAATACCCTACATCATCACAACAACCAAAAACAACCAAAACATTCCGGAGGGTAAAAGTGCTCGGAATAGGTCAATATCACTAAAAAGATGTAGTAAACTATCAAAGTGACGGATTTACTCCCGTGCTAATAATTCACGATATTGCCCTAAAACGGTCTAAATCACCAAGAAACGTGCTAAAAGTGGGATAAACGGGGTAAAAGATGCACCGAATCATGTAAAGTTGACTTCATCAACCACCCCACACTTAGCCTTTGCTCGTCCTCGAGTAAAATAGGCGTTTTAAAACAAACCAAGTGGATTCAACTTTATGATGTAGGTGCTACTACTCACATTCTCAAGGTAAACACAAAGTAAGAAACACGAACATATACACATTGGTGCAACATTATCAAGAAAATGGAGTGTGTGTGGTGCAAAGCTAGAACCAAGTACTCAAAAAGATTGTTGGGGCTTGAATCCCAACCAAAAAGGTCTACCAACCGTTTCATAATCACGAGCCTCTCCACTAATCTGGTTTACTAAGTTTGGACACGATCGGGCAGGACTTGAGCGGTTATAACGTTAGGCTAGGGTGATTTCGGTTAGTCGAAAGGGGTATTTTGGGAACTGGAGAAAAGAAGTACGAGTGAACCTAATCAACCAAGTACCAACTCATCTGTATCAAGCAAACCACCCAAAACTCCCTTTTTGATCAACTTTGACATTTTGGGAACCATAGGTTACCAATACACCCGAACTCATTGCCAAACTCGACTATGTTTCAAGTTTCATAAGGTGAGTCCAAGCACACTAGCACCTATCTCACTATCCCAACTCTAACATCATAAAAGCAACTTTTGAGCTCAACCCTTTTATTTCTATAAACATCAACTTTTATTCAACGAGAGCTAATGTATTTTGAACTTTGTTTGTTTTTTTTTTTTTTTTTTTTTTTTTTTTTTTTTTTTTTTTTTTTTTTTTGAGGAGAAGAAGAAGGTTCTTTTCCTTGGCCCAAAAACTGAACACCAAGCCCAAACGAGCTCCTCAACACCTTATAGCTCAAAACAAGAAACAACAACCCAATCAAAACATCATATTTCCCCCACCCCACACTTGTTTTAGCAAGTGTGTTCCAACTAAGGACTAGGTCCACTCGTAGGTTAAAATGAAGGATATGTGACCATATTTAAGGCTCAAGGGTAGGTTTCGACTAAGTAACAAAAACGGCTATAAGCGAATGGTGGTCAGACCATTCTATCAAGGCTGAGAGGGGCTACGAAGGGTAAATGTTCCGGTTAAGGCTTATTTGGCTATGGTAGGGTCAAAAGGACGCCAAAACCGTCATCCCATGTCCTACTTAGGTAAACCTATGACATTTCGTCTCGAGACTCATGATATGAAAGGTGGTAGTAATCAAATTGTGCACAAAGTGTAGCTTCGTGAAATAATAAACTCCATTCTCAAGATAATATCAAACCATAATGCATATGTTCGGGTCCCGACTAAGATGATCACCCTCAAATGTGAAAATAACACATACAACATGGTGCTAAAAACCTTGAAAATTTTTAAAATTACCCAAAAATCGACTCGAGCCCGATCATAGGCCAAGTATACCACATTTATAGCACATTTAACAATCAATACCAAGAAAACGGCTAAGTCTCCCACCCCACACTTAAACGAAACACCGCCCTCGGTGTGTGAGAGATAAAAAGAGTAAAAGACTTAGCTGCTTTGACCAAAACCGGCAGTAAAGGCGCAACCGATACTCGAAACTCGTGACACCCCTCGTATAAGTCCATCCCGAAACCTAAAGCGAGAACAAAAGAAACAAAGAAAGCGTAGGCACGGGAAAAGTCCACGTGCTAAAGATCAAGCAATAGGCGAACGGGTGCGTAAGAAAACGAGTTTATGCCTCGAAACGATATCAAAGCATGCCGAGGGGGAATGGGATATGCAATGGACGGATACAATATAACAATAAAACTCAGAACATCCACGCATGCGAATCAAAGGGGAGAAAAACATGCACGGTCAAACAGGCCTCGAAATGAACAATGATTACATGTGCGTATCAAAAGTGAAGAATGTAAAAACAGCCAAAAGTCAGAAATCAAAAGTCAACCTGCCTCAAAGTGAATCAGTCAAAAGTACCCACAAATAAATGAAAAACAGACTAGCCAAAATAAGCTGCACTCTCAAAAGAAAAGCAGAAACAATGAAAAACAAGCTAGCCGCTCGCCTCAGACATCAAACTGGAGGATCTTGTGTCTTTGGAAGATGGTGCGCCACAAAGAATCGCACTCTCAGTTGTGTAGTCTCAGCAGCACTGCCCCCACTGTCTCTCGATGATCCGCCCGCCTTTGCCTCATGCCCTGCTCTCTGTCTCAACATCCAACGAATCATCTCGCCTCGTCTCTATCTCAAACCTCGACCCCTCATCGGACTCATCCTCTAGTAGCTCTCGGTAATCCGCCGCAGATCGGCCTCTATCTCAGGTGTGTACTGGAAGGCTGTAGTATCCAAGTCTCTCAGGCGGAAGATGGACTCGCTTGAGCTCGAGCTATTGCCTTCTCGGTTCTTCAAAGCCACCCATTCATCATGATCCGCAGATCGTCCATCCAATCTCGCCGCTTGTGGGCTATCAACGCCCCTCGTCTCTCGCTCACCCACGGCCCTCCGGTGAAAGGTATGGTAGGTGTGGGTGGAGGTAAAGTGGTGGAGGAGGTGGAAGGTCCAGAACTGGGAGGTGGTGGAATGGTGGTGGTGGTGATAGTAGTGAGGGGAGGTGGTGGCATGGCAGTGTGGTGGTGGAAGTAGTGGAGGTAGGGGTGAAAGGTTGGAGGACCGTGTGGGTGAGCCGCTTGGAAGGCCGAGCGAGAACGAGCATTGAACGACTTAGGCATGATAGGCAAAACTTTGCTCTTTCTAACTGATCATCTCAGATACTCACCAACTCGTGCATCACGACACAACCCGTAAATCAAGTAGGGGCACATAATCAATCGACGCTTGTTTTTCTGGTTCTCCCGAAATTCGCAAAAATCGCCCCCCCACGTCTACTTTCAACTTATAATGCAAGGCGTACAACAATCAGTAGATCCTTAATGTGAAAATGTGTGATGTTGTCCTTAGGTAGTAGCGATTCGGGAGAACTTAGCCTTGACTTTCCAAATCGTCGGGCCAAGTCGTCGTCAACAATCGATCGCGCGTGTTACCCTTTTGACATCCACCGCAACTCGGGGTTGATTTCTATCCTCATCCGCTCCAAGGGTCCTCAAGATTACCCCATCTATTCTTGTCCTCGAAACCACTCCTCATAATGATCGCCCACGATAGTCGGTGTCCTATAAAAACCATTAATCGCTGCGACCGACCATGGGACATTCACTCCACGCACCCAAACAATCCCTCTCTCTAAGTCACCACACAGAAAGTTGGCATACCATTCCCGGACTATCGACAAGTTCAAAGGTTGCCTCGGGTTCCAAGATAAGGTTATTCCAACCCCTACTCCTCGATTATCCACAAACGATTTCGGTACCACCTTCAAATCTAGCCTCTTTCAAAGCACATTTTTTATCAACCACGAACTCCTCGTAATTGCTCAAAGCTTGGGGCGTGAGAAACGCATGTCGTAAGGAAGAGGGTCAGATGAGGCAGAAGCTACTTGGGGTTGCGGCTCGGTGGAAGTCTGAGGAATAGGTTGGGTAGGTGGAGGGTGTGGGGGTTGAGAAACTGGTTGAGAAACTGGTTGGGAAACTGGGGGACGAGCGACCCTGGGTGTGACACGGGACAGGGTGCCTCATCACAAACTCCGCATCTCCTCACCGCTATCATCATCATCATCCCTTTCGCTAGAGTTTCGACCTTCAGTATCGGGCTCAAAATCATCATCCGATGTCTCATCTCTAAGCTGTCCAGCCCTAATAGCTCTAGGGTTCGCGCTCAAACCTCTCCCTGGTTCACTGATTCTAATCCCACCGCCTCTAGTTCGTACCGCTGTTTTCTGTTTCTTGGATTGGCTCTTACCAACAACAGGCATCTTGCCCTTCCCTTTATCCCCTATCTCCTTTCGTTTACCCCCCGCCATCTTCCTAAATTAAGAGCAACTACACCACAACCAAACACAAGGCAAACCGACCCGATTATCATCCAATACGGGATTTCAAAACAACCAAACCAAACCATCCATCACACAACCACCACACATCACAAGGCCAAGAACACGATAAACAAACAAGAAACAAGGTACATAATCAATGACAATTCACAAACGGGTAGGAAAAAAATTGAAAAAAATCAAAAATCAAACCCTACTCAAAACGGAAATGTAAACCAAAAGGTACCTGTCTTATGCTTAGATTAGCCTACGTGAGCGTTGTGGAGTGACTAACGAGTCCCGAAACAACGGAGAAGGTGGAAATCGACTATGGTGAAAAATACGCCCAAGCACCGATCGAACCGGGAATTTGGTGGATTGTTGTTTGGATTTGGTCTCAGAAAACAAAAGAAGGGATCAAGAGGTGTTGATTGCAACAAAATCGCTCAAAACGGGTTAGAAACGAAGAATTTGAAGCAAGAAGGGGAAGGGCGTGAGAACGGCGGTTAGGTCTTGAATTCGATTTTGGGAACGCCGGGTTGGGGAAGAAGGGTATTTATAGAAAGAAAAGGGTCAAACGCTGGTTCCAGAGCATGGAACGTGCGTTTAGCGATGTCTCAAACGCGACGTTCGGAAGAGGAACGCGCGTTGCCGCAAAGATGGAATCGGGCGTTTGAACGAGGAACGCGTTTGAGCGGGGAGTTGATATCTGGGGGTAAGAGGCTCAAACGCTGGTTTTAAAAAAGCGGGAACGCGACGTTTGAAGGCTTGGAACGCACGCTCGAACAATGGGAACGCGTGCGTTTGAGAGCAAAAACAGGGGAAAAACAGGAAAACAGGGGAAATCACTCCACACTCACATCTAACCACCCCTAGACCAATCTAGACTCTTACTCAATCAACCTAAACCACAAAAAGGTGGGTTGCCTCCCACTAAGCGCCTTTGTTTTACGTCGTTGGCTCGACAAGATGGATTATACGGTGCCAACTTTTTCAAAGTTATACCGTTGGCACAAGGCGAGAAAGGGTAGAAAGAGAGGACGATGGATTTGGAATTATACGAGTCAAGGTTTAAAGTCCATGACAAGACTTACAAGATTCATCACAAGTGCACGGGATCTTCAAGATGCACTATTTCTAGTGCTTCATCGTAGGTAACCGCTCATACCTTTTCAACCGCAAGCCATTTGTGGTGAACGTGCGAACTTAGAATGGGTGATTTCAATAGCACCGGACGGATAAACTTTCGACACAACATAGGGACCGGACCACCTAGACTTCAACTTCCTTGGAAAGATGTAAACGAGTATTGTAGAATAAGACTTCGTCACCCTCATTGAAAACACGAGGTTTGATCAACTTATCATGGAGTAACTTAGTCTTTTCTTTATACTTCGTGGAGAGGTCATAAGCACAAAGGCGGAACTCATCTAGTTCATTCAATTGGGCCATACGCTTCTCACCAATTAAGGTGTCATCGAGGTTTAGCATTTTGACGGCCCAATAAGCCTTGTGTTCGATTTCTACGGGAAGATGGCAAGATTTACCATAAACTATCATGTAAGGTGACATGCCTAGGGGTGTCTTAAAGGCTGTCCTATGGGCCCACAAAGCATCATCTAACTTTAAAGACCAACTTTTGACGTTCGTGTCTCACCGTCCTTTCCAAGATACGCTTAATACCCCTATTCGTGACTTCAACTTGACCACTCGTTTGGGGATGGTAAGCGGTACCTAGCTTGTGTTTCACGCCATACTTCTCAAAAGTTTATCAAACGGCTTGTTGGCAAAATGGCTTCCATTATCACTAATTATAGCACGTGGCACCCCAAACCTACAAAAGATGTTCTTTCTAAGAAAGCGGATAACAACATTCCTATCATTGGTGGGTGAGGCTAAGGCTTCGACCCATTTGGATACATAATCACACGCGACTAGAATGTACTTGTTACCACACGAAGAGGGATAGGGGCCCATAAAATCAATGCCCCACACGTCAAAAATCTCACACACTATGATCGGCTTCTGAGGCATCTCACTCCTTCTAGATATACGACCGGACCTTTGACAAGCATCGCAAGATTTCACATAAGCATGTGCATCTCGGAATAGAGTGGGCCAATATAGCCCACTTTGCAATACTTTCAAAGCGGTTCTTTGCCCCGAGAAGTGGCCTCCGGCCTCTTTGTCGTGACAAAACGAGAGAGCACTCAAAATCTCACTTTCTGGGATGCACCTCCTCAGAATACCATCCGAACACAACCTATATAGACAAGGATCTTCCCACACATACTTACCCACCTCACTAAGGAATTTACGCCTTTGGTTCGAGTCAAGGTCGGGTCTACGAAACCGCACTCGTGGTAGTTGACAAAAGGAGCAAACCAAGGACTACCTTCCTTACCGACTTTTAGAAAGTTCCTTTTAGCCGGAGAAAGGGTGTCAAGTGCATAGAGTTGCTCGTGAGGAAAAGAATCATTTATCTCCCTTTGTGCCTTAATCAACTCCTCACTAAGCTCCATACGACTTAGGTGGTCGGCTACGACATTCTCACAACCTTTCCTATCACGGATCTCTAAATCAAACTCTTGCAAGAGCAAGATCCACCTCAAGAGGCGGGCTTGGCGTCTTGCTTGGCAAAGAGATAACGCAAAGCGGCATGATCCGTGTGGACAACTACCCGAGAACCTACGAGATGAGACCGAAACTTATCAAACGCAAAGACGACCGCTAAAAGCTCTTTTTCAGTGGTGGTGTAATTCTGTTGGGCCGGATTCAAGGTGTGACTTGCATAAGCAATGGGCTTGAAGATTTTATCGATCTTTTGACCGAGGACCGCACCAACCGCGGTGTCACTTGCATCACACATGAGCTCAAACTCTTGATCCCATTTCGGAGCAACTAAGATGGGAGCGGTTATAAGCAATTGCTTGAGCATCAAAAAGGCTTCAACACAAGCTTTGTCAAAATCAAACGGGACGTCTTTTCCAAGAAGAAGAGTAAGAGGGCGGGCTATTTTCGAGAAATCCTTGATGAACCTACGATAAAACCCCACATGGCCTAGAAACCCCTAAGAGTCTTTAGGTTGGTGGGCATAGGAAGCTTAGCTATCGCTTCAACCTTAGCCTTGTCTACCTCTATACCCTTACTAGATATCTTATGCCCTAAGACTATCCCTTCCGTAACCATCAAATGACACTTCTCCCAATTGAGCACCAAGTTTGTCTCCTCACATCTACCCAACACCTTTTCAAGATTATCTAGACATTGTTCAAAGGAATCACCAAACACGCTAAAATCATCCATAAAGACTTCTAAAAACTTTTCTATCATATCCGCAAATATGGCCACCATGCACCGTTGGAATGTCGCGGGTGCATTACACAACCCAAAAGGCATCCTACGGAAAGCAAAGGTACCATAGGGGCAAGTATAGGTAGTCTTTTCTTGGTCCTCTAAAGCCACATGTATTTGGTAATACCCACTAAACCCATCAAGAAAACAATAAAAGGCATGGCCACTCAATCTTTCCAACATTTGATCAATAAAGGGGAGGGGGAAGTGATCTTTACGGGTTTGGTCATTTAGCTTACGATAATCAATGCAAATTCTATGACCACTTACCAAACGCTTAGGTACCTCCTCACCTTTGTCATTGATCTCCACGGTCATACCTCCTTCTTCGGCACCACTTGGGTGGGACTCACCCACTTGCTATCCGAGATGGCATAGATAATCCCTAGCTTCAACATTGTGACCACGTCCTTTCTCACAACCTCTTGGAGGTGTGGATTGAGTCTTCTTTGGGGTTGCCTTACCGGCTTTGCTCCATCTTCCAGAATAATCTTGTGTTGGCAAATGGTGGGACTAATACCCTTTAGGTCGCACATCTTCCACCCGAAAGCACGCTTGTGTTCTTAAGCATCTTCACTAACTCATCTTCCCGCAAAGCCGTTAGTGTAGAAGAAATAATCAAAGGAAGTAAATCATTATTTTCAAGAAAAACATACTTCAAATGAGGTGGAAGTGGCTTCATTTTCAAATCTTTCGGTGGGTCCTCAATTGATGGCTTTTCTAGCTCTCCTTCAAGCCCAAGATCCATCTTCTCGGTCCACCTTTCACCCACGAAAGCCATCTTTTCTGGCTCTTTTGCTTCCTCTTCCAATTCCTCTTCCTCATCATGTTCCGTACTTACTCTCTCCATGCCTTCATTGGATTTATCTTTATATTCCTGCATGTCAACATGTTCCGAAACGCAAGGATATATAGCATCAATAGAAAAACAGTCCTCGGTGCTCTCCTTAGGATGTTTCATGGCTTTATAGACATTGACCGCGACTTTTCATCTCCAACTCTCAATATTATCTCACCACTGCAACATCTATCAAAGTCCTCCCGGTATTTAAAAAGGGACGCCCTAACAACAAAGGTGTTTTGGAGTCCATCTCCATGTCTAGCACTACAAAATCTACCGGGAAGGCAAACTTGTCCACTTTCACTATGACATCCTCTATCACTCCCATAGGCTCCCTAATAGACCTATCCGCCATTTGAAGGGTCATCCCCGTTGGCTCCAACTCTCCTAGATCAAGACTCTCATATATAGCACGGGGCATTAGGCTTACACTAGCCCCCAAATCACATAAGACACTAGGAAAATGAGTCGTACCAATAGTAACCGGGATAGTAAAACTACCCTTGTCCCTAACTTTCGGGGGAATCTTAGACTTTCCATTAAAAATAGCGGAACACTCTTCATTTAAACACACAACTTCTTGCATCTTACCCTTCTTAGTTAGTAACTCTTTCAAAAACTTACAATACGAGGGCATGTTTGCAAGTGCTTCAAGAAAAGGAATGTTCAAATCAATTTTTCGTAAAATTTCAATGAATCGAGTTTGTGCCTTATTCAAGCAACTTTGTCTATGATTCTTAGGGGGATATGGGAGAGTACTCAAATCAAAATCTTTAGAAGGAGGAGGGATCATACCTTTCTTACCTTTGGAGCGTGGGGAAGACGGCTCTTTCATTGGCTCTTTCCCTTCTCTTCTAGTTGACTCCTCTTCTTTCACATCGATAACCACATAATCTCCCCGAGCTTGAGCTTCTTTCCTTTCAACTTCTTTCTTCTTGACATATTCCTCATGATCCTCATTATCTTCAATCCCATCTATATCACCATCCATAGCTCCCGCTTCCGACTCAATAGGTGCTTTTCTAGCCTTGTCCTCCCACAAGACTTTCTTTTCTCCATTAGTTCTCAACACTTTGCCACTTCGGGTTAAGATGGCGTTTACACTTCTCGGATTTTTTTCGGTGTTACTCGGTAAACCCGCCTTCAACCTGAACATGTTCTACCACTTGACCAAATTGAGTCTCAAGATTTTTGATGGCGGAACCATGTTTGTAGTTCATCTCAACCATGTCTTTCTTAATCTCTCCGCAAAGTTTTTGTTCATTTGTTCCAAGATGACATCGGTTGAACTCTTTTGAGGTATAGGAGCCAAAGGAGGAGGGTGTTGATAATTGTTGGAACCTTGTTGATTGTACCCTCCTTGTTGTTGCCTTTGGTGTGGAGGTTGATAGACTTGCCCTTGTGAAGATTGACTTTGATTTTGATTTTGTCTATAACCTTGGTTTTGGCCTTGGCTTTGATTCGATTCCAACCTTGATTATTGTTATGCCTCCAAGAACCATCACCTTGATTTACATAGTTTCCTCCTTGACCTTGTCCCACATAGTTCACATCTTGGGATTCTTCATATGGTTGCCCACCTTGTTGCTCACCCATATATTGGCCTTGATAGGGGCTTTGAGATTGATTTTGATATTGAGGCCCAGATTCCATTGCTCCATCGAGCAAATACTCATCATCCGCTTAGCCAACTCATTCATGTTATCTTGAGAAAGAGTGCTAGGTTGCCCTTGAGTCGAGGATTGAGGATAGGCCATGTTTTGGGCTTTGGTTGTCATCCTACAATCCTTTGCCGAGTGTGGTCCGCTACAAATTTGGCAAAGCTTAGCGCTCTCATTCTCCTTTTTCAATCTCCTAATTGTTGTTCCATCGCTTGTACTTGAGCATGATATTGATCATTTGCTTCAACTTCTTTCACTTCAACCAAACCGGGCTTCTTGCTCCTTGTCCCCTTTCTACTTGACGATATATATTGCCTCGAGGTCTCGGAAATCTTCTCAATTTGGTTCATAGCTACTTCGGGTACCATACTCATAATATCTCCATTGCATGAAGCATGCAACGTACTTTGATGAACTTGATCCAAACCCCGGAAGAAAGCATGAACTACCTCATATGATCTCAACCCGTGCCCCGGGCACTCTCTCAATAACGCCTTAAACCGATCCCATGACTCATGTAGCTCTTCTCCTTCATAAGCATTGAACGACATTATAGCTTCTTTCATATCCATGGTCTTCGAGGGGGGGTAATATTTGAGTAGAAAAGTCTTTACCACTTCCTCCCATGTGTGTAAAGAATCATTAGGCAACGAATCATACCACCTCTTAGCTTGCTCTTTCAAGGCGAACGGGAAAAGCATAAGTTTGAGTGCCTCATCACTCACTCCATTGATCTTCGTCGAGTTCACTATTTGGAGAAAGTGATCAATGAATAAGTGAGGATTTTCTAAAGCGGTTCCCTTGAATATAGCGTTGTCTCCCAACAAATGTATGATGTTCCTATTCAATTCCAAGTTGTTGGCGGCTACCGGTGGCATTCGGATTGGACTATGCCCCATGTTTGCCGTGGGAGCTAGCACAAAATCTCTACAAGTCAAGCCGCCTTGGTTTTGCTCTTGTTGACCGTTAAACCAATTTGGCATCGCGTTTACACCTTGATTGTGAGCTTGGTTTTGGTTTTGTTGAAAGCTGGTTCAACATCCATGCATTGAATTGTTGCATAAGAGGGATCCATTTGATTCCCTTGAGCTCGATGTTGAACATTTTGAGGTATCGGCCCATTTGCATTCACAACATTGTTTCCTTGTCCATTCCCACCTCCTTGTGCATTGTTGTTGACGAGAGGCGGGTTTTGAATTGGGACTCCATTATCATTTACCAAATTTCCTTCCAAACCTTGTCCACCTTGTTGTGCCATGTCGGATCCTTCTCCCAACTCACCCGAGTTGTTCTCTTCAAAGACCGGAATCGACTCCTCTACTTGACGACCTCTTCTTCGTTGACTATTTCTACGCCTTGCGTAAGCTTCAATCCCGTCTATGTATGGCTCGAGTGGTGTTTGAGATCTCCGGGTCATGCACTACAAAAAGCAAACAACAAGAAAACAGTAAAATAAAACCTAGGCCCAAGCCTTCGGTTCACTTACAAGATATCACAAATAGCACACAAGTCCCCGGCAACGGCGCCATTTTGATGAGCGTTTATTTCACCAAACAAAATTTATAATATTCTCAAGACAACGGTGACTAAACAAGCTCTCTAACCGGCAATTGTACCGGTCGATTCGATTGCAGTAAAGCTACAGGAGTCCGAGGTCGATCCCACAGAGAAGATGTGCTTGTAAGTACCAAAGTGAACTTATTGCTTAGTCTAGGCAAACAAGTTGTTGGAATGTTTGTACACTTCAATTAAACTAAAGTAAATTAAACTAACAAGTCTAAAGGGAGAAAGGGACATAGCCGAACCATGATCAATGTGACTAATCTCAACCCTAAGGTAGACAAAACCGAGAGTGTGCATTATACTAAACGAACTCTTGCATTCAATTTCACGGGTGCGAACTCCTAAACCCGGTGCTAGAGTCTGAACAACTCTCTTCTAACACCTTATGCCATGTTAAGGTCTGAACAACTCTCTCCTAACAAGTCATGTTTTGCACTCGAGCCGCTTAAACGTATAAACGAGTAACCTCACGATGAGCTCGGTTTAACAACTAAACCGAGACTACACCACGATCCTAGAACCCTTTTCCCACACCCCTCTCTCTGAACAACTCTCAAGAGTGGTGTGTGTGATGTTTGACCTAGGTGATCAATCTAGCCCAAATCCGTTATAACAAGTTCTACGACGTGAAACGAGCAAGATTAAACAATAAAAAGCACTACCCACTCCCAATTTCATCACCCAAAGAGTGATTTCACCAAATTTCACATGACCCGGCTATGGAGAGAAATTAGCTACACATTATACAATCTAAACAACAAACAATGAAGAAAAACATAGCAATAACAACAAAAGAGAAAGAAATCATACCCATTTTATCTAGAAGAAACGAAGCACCAAAGTTGTCTCCAAAAAGATCAAATTTTGACAATTGAAATGTTACAAATCGATGTTCTAAGTTAGATAATCAAAGAGAGGATTGAAAGACGATTCTAACGGTATATAACACGAATTTTAACTCCTAAGGATGAAGAAAATCGCCCAAATTAACCTAAAACTACTCCATTTCGCGGCTGCTATGTTCTCCCCTCTTTTTTTCTGCTGTTCTGATGTGTTTTTATAGCAGGAAACGACCCAAACGCACGTTTGGAAGGTTGGGAACGTGCGTTTGAGACAGCTGCAACTCTGTATTCGAAAAAACAGTCCCAAACGCACGTTTGAGAGGTCCAAACGTGCGTTTGAAATGCTGCTGTTTTCTGCTGCAGTAAAACCTTCATAACTTCTTCGTCCGAGCTCCGATTGGGGTGATTCAAGATGCGTTGGAAAGCTCTTTCAATTCTCTACAACTTTCATGAAGAAGTCATGACCACAAAATGCCTCCATCATGGGTCAAAATGCTTCTGAATCAGAACAGTCACTCGGGCACCAACTCTTTCTCGTCCTTTTCCTATTCTTTCTTCTTTCTTGGCTCATTCTTGCACCTTGATCACACCTATCATCATAAATCTTCGCCTTCCGGGTTCTCGAGACACCAATACCCTACATCATCACAACAACCAAAAACAACCAAAACATTCCGGAGGGTAAAAGTGCTCGGAATAGGGTCAATATCACTAAAAAGATGTAGTAAACTATCAAAGTGACGGATTTACTCCCCGTGCTAATAATTCACGATATTGCCCCTAAAACGGTCTAAATCACCAAGAAACGTGCTAAAAGTGGGATAAACGGGGGTAAAAGATGCACCGGAATCATGTAAAGTTGACTCCCATCAATTCTCTACTAAAAAATGAAAAAATTTCTGTTGTTAAGGCGATTCCATTGGGAGAGAAAAGAGTGTTGATTGAATGCTTCTCCTCTTCCGACAGGGAACGTGTTAGAATTTTTGTAGTAAGTTGAATGGAGAAAACTAGGATTGATGAGTGTGAAATGGAAAAGGATTGATAAGTTGAAGAGATTGGAGAAAGGAATTTGATTGTATTGATTGGTTGATTGCTTGGTTCAAGTACATGGGGTAGTGCTATATATATAGTCTCTATATGATGGTTCAAACACCTTATGGAGTTTTCTAGATATTTCTTAATTTTTAATAATCACTACTAGAACCTACATGTATCTAGTAGCTTCCATTCTAGTAGAGTGTAGCAATATTTTTTCGAGTAATGATACGGCCACAACAGTTGTGCCACAACGAATGACACACCAGTGATCTACACCGTTGATTATAATAAGTCCTAATTGATCATGATTTAATATATAACAATCAACGGTGAAGATCACCATTGTGGCACAACCGTTGTGCACGTATCATTACTCTGTTTTTTCTAGACTTTTTCATACAACTAGAAGCTTCTATTCTAGAAATGTCAGTCACACCAATCTTTTCTCGCAATAGCTCGAACTTGTCTCTTGGTTGTGCTTTTGTGAATATGTCGGCTAACTGTTCTTCAGTCCTGCAATGCATGACCTCTATTTCTTTATTGGGTACAGCTTCTCCAATGAAGTGGTACTTGATTCTTATGTGTTTAGTCATGTTCACTACAAGAAATACAGGATTTAATGACAAAAACGCCTCAAAAAAGAATGATATGAAGGCGTTTCCTACTAGTTGAGGCGGTTTTAAGTGTCCCTGTATCGATGTCTCTATAGCTGAAATGTCCAAACAATACACTTTAAATTGATCTAATAAGTGCACATTACATACTTTTGAAAGCGCCTTGACAGATGCCCGGTTGATGCATTAGAAAGCATCCTAACAGACGAACAAATCGATGCATTAGAAAGCACCTCAACAGGTTTACAGTAGAAACATGTTGAAAACGCCTTATTAGGTTAACAATGAGACATTCAACAGCGCCTTATCAGGTTTACATTGGATGCATTCAAAGCGCCTCGGCAGGTTTTGGGTGGTCACATTTCAAAGCGCCCAACAGCCTCTTCATCCCACATTGCTTAGTGACTCTACAGCCACGTGATGCCACATTGCAAGATGCCTCCACAGCCTCTAAAATCCAAGACAAACCCAGAAATTTAAGTGCACCCAAATAAACCCACCCAAATAAATCTATTACAAATTACGAGAAATTTATCGTTGGAAATCTATTTCTAAATTTTCATTGTTGAATACCTAATGCAAACTGATCCCAAGGCACAGACAGACTAATGTCAAGTAAAGGCAAACAACTGAACTAATGAAGAGTTTTACTAGTTAAAACTAAGGTAAACAACTGAACTAATGCATTGAGGTACAAGATTAAGGACTTAGAAAAAAGCCACCAGGTTAACGTACTAGAAAAAAGCCAATGGAAGAAATTTACATGAAAGAAGATTGAACCTTGGTGTTTTTTGAGTGTCAGATTAGAGCTTTATCCGCCATGACTGCCTCCATGATCTCCAGTGCCTGCGAATCAGTTTAAGAGTGCATAAATACATCACAACAGAGGCAAATGTGATCAAAACTCATTACAATTTGCATATTGCAAATAGCATTCATGCATCACA
This sequence comes from Gentiana macrophylla, assembly GCA_026214975.1. NCBI lineage: Eukaryota > Viridiplantae > Streptophyta > Magnoliopsida > Gentianales > Gentianaceae > Gentiana > Gentiana macrophylla. The sequence goes on along the minus strand of CM047816.1, from coordinate 30,253,926 downwards.
TATGATACATACCAGAGAGCACTTCACATATCTCAACAAAGCTTAAGCATAACACACTTGATCATAGACAATGCATAAACTATACAATGCGCCAGGTTGTCCTGCTAGAACCTTAATTAACACAACTAATCATTCAATAAAGTCACATGTTATACCTATATATCAATAAGAATGCGAAAACAGTCCAAAACAGAGCTTAAAAACAAGTTGATCGGTTATGGATGCCAAAATTGCATAAGAATTCCTGTAACTATCCAAGTAATTACTGCTTGCTGCTTAATCTAAAGATGCCAATAGCAAAGTTAAATCGAATGTGAGTCTACACACGATCCTGATGAATACAACAGAGGCACAAATGATCGAGTAAAGCGACTTGGACCAACATGCTCGGTGAGCGATGCATGACAAGCAGGTCCATGTCTTAACCAGATGCAAAAGACTCTACACCAGGTTCTAATGCAAACCGTTAAGCACAACACAAAGCTGAAGGATGCAGGTTCTTAGATCTAAGCGAGTTAGATCTACGCGCAGCGGATGGATCACGACTTACATATCACAATACATAATTAAAGGACTTAAACTACTACAAGGGGGTTAAGATCAAGTTACCAATAGTAGGAAGAGAAGCCAAGATCTTCCGATGTGTTCTCCAAACGGCGGTTGGTGGACACCCTTCTTGATACACGAACCTCCTCGATATGCAACACCAAGAAAAACTCCAAGTTTTTCTTCCTCTAAAACCCTAGACAAGAAAACTAATTTTTTTCTCTCTTTTTAAGTGTGTAGGTCGAAATTCTCATTGCCAATTACACTTGGAATAACTCTCCTTTTATAGGAGAGTAAATCCTTGGTCTCCAAGTTTTAATTAATTAAATAAATAATTAATTAAACAAAATAAAAGAATATTTTCCTTAATGACTAATTGTGACATGTATCGACCAATAGGAAATCAAATAACAAGTCATCCAACCAATCATATAACAAGAATATCTTTTATTTTCCATAACACAAGAAAATCAATTCTTGTGCTAAAAGAGACTCAAAATTGGCGCCACACTTAGGGTTTCCAAGCCCACATAAAATGTTTTTTATGTGTATTATATTATTTAGCCCAACTAAATAATATCCATGCATATCAATTAATTAGCCCAGCCAATTAATTATCACTGAGGCCCAAATAACAAGATTATTAGTCCGAATTACAGAAGCCACATTGGGGACCATGAACCTATAACCAGTAGCTCCAATAATTAATTATTCATCGAACAGAATAAGTACATTAATTATTAATTCCGGGATTACGCCACCATAAACCCGAAACTGGACTCTACCGATTACAGATGTATACTTATACTCAACCCATAGAGTGAATAAGCGTCCATTGATATAATCACTACATACGGATTAACCCTCCATAGACTGTCCATTCTGAGTGGGAAGTCTCCGTGAACCCGACTCAGAATATCTTATCCTTATTTACCATTAACCCCCTGATGATTAATTAGTTCACATATCTTACTAGTGATCAATTAGTCTAATATGAACTCCCGGGATCGATCACTTTCTTAGGGCTAACAAATAAGGGGACTGTCTCTCTACTTCCCGTAGGAAGGAATGGATTCCATGTCTGTGAAAATCAGAACTACTCACTCATCTAGAGATAGTGCGAATGAGAAGTGGCTTGGAACACATATTTAAGTGAACCGTAACTAACACATCAAACACTACCCCGGGACAAGCAGCACCCTGTGATCATCTCAGGATTAAGGTTGATCCATATATGATCATCGAATGATTTAATAAGATTCATCGATTACGGAATTATATCGAGAAATTCAGATTAAATCGGTCCAGTCTTATATAAATGCCATCATATATAAATGCCCCACGTAGGTACCCTCTATCGACAGTCCGGATAAGACTATCACACCCTAAGGTGTTCTGGGCACATTATTGGTGTTTTAATCAAGAGACCCTAAACTCTGATTAAGTTCACCACGGACTAACAGTTTAATCATATCTCCACTAACTCAATCCTCACGTGTAATCCATACACCGAAAGTTAAGTGGTTACATACTGATATACTTAGGGTTTGCGGCGTGTGTATTACTTTACAAGCACAAAGCAAGTAACTAAGGTGAGATAAATTCTGTCATCCATTATTAAAAACAATTACACAAATTGTCTTTCGGGCACTACATCTAACAATCTCCCACTTGCACGAAATGACAAGCAAAAATTGTTTTTAGAGCACACCATTTCTCATCTTATTCACAACACTCTCCCACTTGCTCTAAAAGCAGATGAGACATATCCGTCAATGCCGTACCTCCAAGCACTCGACTTGGTACAGCGATTAGTTAGGTTGTCGACTCGAGGCGATCTTTAGGATTGAAGCGTTGTCGGTCCTTCCAATCGATCGGTACTCTCTCTCAATATGCTTTTGACTTCTTTTGACCGAGAAGATCCTTCTAAGCCATCTCTTCACTGTTTTCACAATGAAGTGATATCGGCTTATCGGACACGGAATTACTCCGCAGAAAAAAGGAAATTCTAAGCACTATGAGTAAACACTGAGCCCGAGATCAACTTAATGATCATCCTTAATCGACTACAAGTCGAGAATCGAGTGTAGTCAACCATATTCAAGTTTGCACTGAATATACAAGCATATGATTCCTCGTTCTCTAAAGATACTTGAGGACGTACTAAAGCTGCTATTCAATGCTCGAATCCGAGATTTGACTACTATTGACTTGTGATAACTGACTTGCCATTATCCAAGAGAGACTACTATCCCATTTTCTCTTTATCCGAAGATTTAGAGAATCATTCACGAGAGGTAGGTAGGACTACTCTCGATGAATGTTGCATACGTATATGCATGATCGTCTTATTCAATAAGATAGGTGGGATAGCCAATGACTCATTCTCGTGAATTTGACCGAATCAAATTCTTAGAATATAGTCCAATTCTCTCATCTAGAGAATCTTGGCCTGTCAGTTTCCGACTTCAGATAGCACACACATGTTGTTTCCAACTATTTCAGTGTTATCATTCATGAACACTAATACTACTATTTTACCAATATTGATACCCAGTCTACAAAAGACTTATCAATAATTCGGTCAAGTCCACATATTTTAAAACATCGACTTTTAATGACCGAGAGGTTCTCTTACATCCACAAAGGACATAAGTCCCGGCGGTCAACCCGCCATTTGTTCTAACCAAGACCATACATTTCGAATGAATCCGGACTCCGTTTTTTCGGGCAAGAAAGTCTCGGGGAATCACCCCTATTTTCTCGCTTTCTAACGAAATCTAGCAAGGACCGAGTGGTGAGAGAGTTCAAGGTCAGTTAACTCTCTCCTTTTTAGGGAATCACCCCTAGACCACTCAGCTTTGTGCTGAAAGTTAAACTTTCCTATTCATTCGACTCTTTTCGGCGTATGACCAATTACTCCTACTGGGCCTGAGACACTCAGGTGGTTCTACAAGAGGTGAGCAGGCTGGAGTACCAAAACTCCATTCACAGGGATAAGGTTTTCGAACCAACCTCTCTGATCAGAATCCTATACATCCCACAAAGAGCCACAGGTTATCAATCACCCCAGCAGACTATAAAGTCCACACAACCATAATGGGTCAATACTCCCACTGCGTTCTGGGTGGATTGACATTCTGATCTAGTAGTATTTATCAGTGTAATCACCAACAACCGATGTTGGACGTGGTCTGATTAAATCAGATAATAACTTCCTTTGGGTAACCGTACTCCAAGGTCTAAGGCTATTACTTATAGATTCTATCAGAAGCCTTGTGTGATCCAAGCTGTGTCACTTTCTGATCTCAAGAATCTTACAACCAACCTTCACTCGTCTCATTAAGGCATTTCACGAACAGTCAAAATCTGAACGCATGCGCAAAATCTCCAGTCCTACCTTCAAGCATTAAATGCTAAATGCCTACATTTACGGAAGTGGTGTGAACCGAATTCACTCCTTATCCATAAATTCACTAGCATATTCTAGGTAGACTTCTCGGTTTACATAATAATGTTAACCGTTATTTTGCAACCAATTATCTTAATCGAGTTTAGCAGTGTATTGTAGTATATCAATAACTATATAGGGCAAGTCTATGGTTTCTTTCTCAGTGAGAAACATTCCACTAGGAGGCAGGCTGAGCATCAGTCCCAAGACTATGCTATAGCCTATTTATGAGCATGGAATACTCTATTCTCTGCTAAAATCAGAGACTCCTCGTATTCTTTTGATAAACTAAATCGCGTTTCGAGTAGTTATCAGACAAAATGTCACCACTCAAAAACTCCCACTAGCTTGTGTCTCTCACTAGACCCCGAAGATCATGATGAACAAGCTATGTTACCCCTTCAAATCTATTACCCTCTCCCGATTGAAAGGAAACTTAGTCATTGTTCCTTTGAGATAGTGTTCCTAGACTGGGAGATAGGAATCACCCTTAGCCAGTCGTCAGGTCTTATCTCTAGGATATATGCACTAATTAATAGATTTTGAAGAATCGTTTATCTTAATACGGAAACCATTCGCCTATAATATTTTAAGATGTGTTACATATACCTTTTCAGCATTTCTTAGTGGTTCTGACTTTATCAAACAAAAGTCCGAGTCTCGGATTCGTACTACAAATGTCATCTTCACTTTCTATAAGGCAACAATATATCGAGTTGAAAGTGAATCCATTTGTTTCAACGAATCTGTAAACTATAAAATAAAATTTTATGTGATATTCAAGAATAGAATCCGAAATTCATTTCCTTAAATCACTCCCACTATTGTAGCTGAAATTACTGCCCGTTGTTACTCTATTAATCGTTAATGCACATCTTCCTTGTTCTTCCAAAGAACTAAGCTACCGAGTCAAGTTACTCGGTTAAGAAAGTCGCTAAGGATTCATTGGTTAGTGATCCGAAATCACTTTCCTTATCCTATACTTTCTTTAATTAATTTTTCGGTTTAGCCTCAAAACTTTAGTTAAGATGATTAACACTTATAGACATTCTTTCCCATTCTCAACTTTCCTAAAAAGGAAATAGTCTTGAACTAGCAGTTCATATGAGTAGACACTACTCGTGAACAGTGGGATGTCTAACGAAAGCGTTACCCAGTGGGACTAATTTTCTAAATTAGAAAAACATAAGACAAAAGCTCCCACTAGTTTATCGGTTCCAAATACCGTCTAACTAGCGACACTTTAATTTATGATTCTCTATTTTTTTTTTTTTTTAAATTTCTCGTGCAGACACTACACAATTAAAATTCACTAGAAGAATTTTATCGTCCCAATCATCTTTCAAACTAACTACGGTTGTCTCTCGTTCAACACGAGTGACAGCAGTGACATACTTATTTACGTCACTTAAGTCTTGAAGGCTCAAGAGAAATATCTCTTCCGAAAAATTAATCGCATGTAAGATCAATAAGTACAACGTTCTAGTTACTTGCCACTTTTAACGAAGTCATTACTAGTCAATTTTACACTTTAGCAGTCTAGCACCCTAGAGATATATAAATAGTTGTAAATAAAATTGTGAGAAAATAAATCCAAATCATACACTACTAATAAATTTTAGGAACATAAACTAAGTACTTATAGTCTATCCTACCGTTCCAAGGATTTAATCTAATGCCTCGGTGCCGCCTTAGGGTAGGTCAAAGAGGTTTCGATTAATATTGAAGATCGATTGAGAATCGAACATCTCATTTGTGATCGTCAATCACCTTTCCTTTTTCAGCCAAGGTATTACCAAAATACCCTTTATGGCGTGACCTCTTGTTTGATTTTTAGGTAGACCCAGTATGCCGCCTTAGGGTCGGTCGGTGACCCGACGAGTACCCAAAATCCTATCCTTTCGGAGACCAAGCCTTGAATTTTGATAGCGGTGAAGGCCTTCCCAGGGGCCAAAATCAAAGCCGGCATGAGGCGTCACCATTCTCTCACGTTGCTTGTGTCAGCGGTAGAGGCCGTGGGGTCGGTTGTCGCCTCTCCGCTCCCACTCAATATTTTGAAAAAGTGGTGGGTTTTCGATCACGTTTTTGGACTTGATGTTACATTAAGGAACAATAAATCATAGGCCCGAATGTTGCGGTTACGTGGGCTAGCCCACCCGACCTATTCGTTGGAACATATGTGGCCGTCGGACGGGTCAATACTAGGGAGCTCCGTTGAGCCGTAGTGGCTCTTCGAATGGCTCGGCCTTGCCGGACCCCGTGCAAAGCGCCACACGTGGAGGTGAAGTCGATCGATCCGTAGCTCTCGTTGACCACCCAACCGTGGTTAAACCACTTTCGAACCATGTTTGCCCGTGATTATCCAATCCTTAAACATCAAACTTTCACGTAGACACTACGGAACAAAAACGTAATCTCGTCTAGGTAAGGTGGAATTCACCGAGAATCCAACACCTTAACCACGAGGTTTCGGGATTTTACTCCTTATGCTTTCGTAGAGTGGGATTCACCGAGAATCCATCACCCAACCTCGACGATTGAAAAAACCCATGTTCCTCGGTTTTTACCCTAATTAGTTTCTAATTAATATCAAACAATTAATTAAAACTAATTGCATGTTTTATACATGCCTAACTAATTCCTCGAATTAATTTCTACATGTATGCATATGGAGTGGAATTCATGATATGATGCATGTAATGGCAATTTTCCGGTTCTACACATACAATCTAAACATGTATACTAGTGCGGAAAATAAACACCGAGATGGACCGTTGGCACACCCGTATCTAATCTATTAAAAATAAATAACCAAAACCCTAACTAGGGTTTACTTATTTCTAACATAATCTGCAGCTGTTCAAATTCTTCGATGATTGGGAAACCAAACGAACTCGGATCGTGACGAAACTTTCCATCTGTTCTTCACTCCTCGGGCATCAATATGGACGGTTGGATCGGAGTTTTGACTTGTCAATTTTCTCCAGTGAGCCGCCTAACTTGCTGCTGAATCTGTCTCTTACAGCAGCGCACCAGTGACTTCCCGAGGCCGATCGGGAATCGATATGAAACCTCGATCGACCTGAAATTTTTATGACATATCAATAACTCCATGTTTGCTAATCTGACCGGTCGGATTTGCGTTTCAACGGTCTAAACTCTTCCAGAAATTCGAGGAAGTCACAGCTAGGGTTTCTGTGAATTCTGCGTCTTTCTGTTACAGCAGCCACTTTATTGCAACGAACGGATATTGAGACGGACTCCGATCGACCCCAAATTTTGTGGAATTGTTCATCATCTTCTAATCTTGATTCTGACTGGAGGGATCGTCATTTCAACGGCTCGATCAACGTGAAAAACGAAATAACTAAACAGCTACTAAACAGATCTATTTTCTGGAAATTACAATTGCAATAAAAATAAATTACACAATTTCCTATACTCATATGAACGAATTTTCATCGTTTATATGAGTTTACAATAGATCTAACGGGTAAACAGTGCCAACCCCCAATCCATCTTTTCAACCATAGCAATTAATCATTATCAAAGCATAAAACAATAGATAAAAATTTACCTACATGCAATTCCACTCCTTTAAATCGTTTAATTATGATTATGACTATATAAATCGTGGAACCTTATACTCAACCCAAGCGAATAAGTACATTAATTATTAATTCCGGGATTACGCCACCATAAACCCGAAACTGGACTCTACCGATTACAGATGTATACTTATACTCAACCCATAGAGTGAATAAGCGTCCATTGATATAATCACTACATACGGATTAACCCTCCATAGACTGTCCATTCTGAGTGGGAAGTCTCCGTGAACCCGACTCAGAATATCTTATCCTTATTTACCATTAACCCCCTGATGATCAATTAGTTCACATATCTTACTAGTGATCAATTAGTCTATATGAACTCCCGGGATCGATCACTTTCTTAGGGCTAACAAATAAGGGGACTGTCTCTCTACTTCCCGCAGGAAGAAATGGATTCCATGTCTGTGAAAATCAGAACTACTCACTCATCTGGAGATAGTGCCAATGAGAAGTGGCTTGGAACACATATTTAAGTGAACCGTAACTAACACATCAAAAACTACCCCGGGACAAACAGCACCCTGTGATCACCTCAGGATTAAGGTTGATCCATATATGATCATCTAATGATTTAATAAGATTCATCGATTACGGAATTATATCGAGAAATTCAGATTAAATCGGTCCAGTTTTATATGAATGCCATCATATATAAATGCCCCACGTAGGTACCCTCTACCGACAGTCCGGATAAGACTATCACACCCTAAGGTGTTCTGGGCGCATTATTGGTGTTTTAATCAAGAGACCCTAAACTCTGATTAAGTTCACCACGGACTAACAGTTTAATCATATCTCCACTAACTCAATCCTCACGTGTAATCCATACACTGAGTTAAGTGGTTACATACAGATATACTTAGGGTTTGCAGCAGTGTATTACTTTACAAGCACAAAGCAAGTAACTAAGGTGAGATAAATTCTGTCATCCATTATTAAAAACAATTACACAAATTGTCTTTCGGGCACTACACCTAACAAAAGCAACCTGGACTGACACAAACTTCTTAATTGATGCAAACACAAGATCAATTAGTAGGTAAAAGCTGACCATATTGAGGCTTGCATTAAACACCAACAAAGCATACAAATATACAATACCGGAATATGTTGAAATTCAATCAATACACGCACCTCCAAGTCAGTTGCCGAGATAGATTTTTATTGGCTTTTCTAACAATGGGAGTCATCAAACCCTGCAAAATAAGATTTTAGCAACAAGAAACCTCATGATCATTGAGAAAAGCCCAAAATATTTCATAGATGCCTTGTCAGTGGCAAGTGCAATTGATATGTCAACAGCACAACATAAAACTGATGCAACGGTTTTCGTGTCCCAATATTTCATGATGCACCTTTCAACCTGTGAATAGAAACCAGAAAACATATTACAGTGAAGACACTGACCATAATGAGATTTTCCCTTACTTTCATCAAGCACTGACCTGATTCAATAGCCAAACCAAAATACAATCTCCAGTTTTGCTTTTCTTTGTGACTCGTCCTCAAGCATCTTAACGGGATTTATGATCTCAGAACTTTTCGTTGCTTGAGAGTCAATATTACCACCACCAAATCAGCATAACACAACTAGAACAGAAGTCTTATACTGTATATGAACAATAAAATTAGAAGATGAGTCAAACTTCCAACATGACAGGAATATTGCCCACTACATGTTGCCTAATTTCCTGTCAAATTAGTTCTAGTAACACAACTAGAACAGAAGTCTTATACTGTATATGACAGGAAACATATTGCCCAATACATGTTGAGCTCCAGAAGAACTAAAGGCAAACGAAATCAGCATAAAGTGAAGAGAAACAGTTCATCAAATTTGCATAAATAATAACCAAGTAAAATGAAATCAGCAAACAGTTCTTGTATGATTTTTTTAACAAGAAAATGATACTCACAAAAACAGGAATTAAGGATCCCCAGATCATTGCCTTCCATCCTGAACACCAGAAAAATTACAAAAAAATTAAGCGATGACTATGCATGTGGGGTCACAACGTAAAAACACATGCTTTTATGTGTATTATGTCATTTACAACGTTGTAACTCCGCTTATATGGTCCTTTTCAGAAATCCAGAAGGAAAAAGTTACGAGTGAGACGTTATTTTTAGAAAACGAAAACTTACCATTCACGTTTAGGATCAAGAGAACCACGAATGATGTCCACAAAACCGGGCTGTCAACATCAAAAGTAGGTTGGGGTACCATGATGGAAGAGTTCAATATTGATGTTTCACAACGGGAATACAGATCACTTCTAGATGGTTTAAGCATTGGTGATAATTGCAAGGATTCCAAGAGTGGATATGTACTGTCAGATTTTTCCGGACACGACGCAATTAATGACGACATGGTATCAACGACTCGTTTTGTTGATAGAAATCTGCATATGAAGGAAGCCAAGTCTGATTTACTGCAGTAACTCATTTTTCAGCTTCGACGCAATAGACGAGAGAAGACATTCGTACTGTGACGACGGAAACAAGAGAGATCATTTCCGGCCTGATGTTTAGCACAAGTTATGGGCTGAAAAGAGGTGAATTGTACTGCAGATCAAAAAACCGACATGGTGAATAAAACGGTCGATTACACAAGAAATGGCACCACAAAAAACAGCAATTAATCTACTTGATCAAAATTGAGAAAAGTCCAAGACTTAGGTGCAATCTGTCATTACCATGCATGTAAGCCAGCCCTTTCAAAGCTCCTTGAAGCAATTTTCTGACATAATCCCGTCTGCGTTTAATCATTTGACCTTTTTGAAATTCTCGTGCTCGAGTTTGGCTTCAAGGTGCTTTAAAAGGGCTGGCACACGACAAGAATCTCCAGATCTTACGAGTTTTGGTGAGATAGGAGACACGGTGTTAAGGGTGATTTTATACGTTTTATAAGGATATATTTTATGTCAATTTCCCCCATATCTGGATGTTTTTCATAGAAATCGAGCTTTATATTGAAATATTGAGCAAATGAGTTTTAGAAGTATTAAAGTGCAAAATCGAGCTAATTATGTGATTTTATTGGATAAATACCTTTAGATGTAAGATGTTACATTTTGCATGTTTTTATCATGATGTAGGTACGCTTGCATGAGGTGGAACGAGCTTGAATGGTGTTCATTTGAAGATCTAAATGCAAGTAGAAGAAGAAGGAAGAAGATTGGAGCTCAAGTTTGAAGTTGAAGTGAAGATGGTGGACGAACGTCCAAGGACTTGAACGAGCGTTCAACATGAAGTTTGGGTGGACGGACGTCTGAAATACTGGACGGGCGTCCAAGAGAAGCTGTTCGATACAGGATGTGCAGATTTTTATTAGACGAGCGTTCACCTCCGTCCAGAAGAATGGACGAGCGTCCAGAGGAGTGGACGGGCGTCCTTAAACCGACATCATCACAGCCGACTTAAACATCTATAAATAGCACCGCGGATTTCAACCCTAAACATATATTATCCAGACCTATTGATACAAAATCATTAGAGAAAAACCCTAGCGGCCCTGACCTTCTTTGGGGATTTGGGGTTTGCGGATTAGTTAGGTTTTTGTTTTCGTTTTCTGTTCTTGTTCGACTCCATGGTGTCGTCTGAAGTTTGTGAACTTGGAGCGACCATGGGAGATTTTCAGTAAAGCGTTTTTATTCTTTCTTTGGATGATTTTGTGAGTGTTTTAATCAAAACCTTGTTTCTTTCCTTTGATTATTTGTTATGCAGCATATCGAGAGATTGTTGTTATTGATGTTTACCGTATGACGAGAGTCGGTGTAAACCTTAGATCACCATAGGAAAGATGGGATTTTTAACCTTGACATAACGAGAGTTGATAGGTTAGATTTCTAGGTTGCTAGATTGAGAGATCTTACACCTTGTTTGATAGCGTCAATCTTATAGATCGAGAGATGAGAGATTGATAGGCGAATTATCTACGAGAGTAGAATTCATACTTATGAGAGGTGAACCACATCTTTAATTAGATCATCATGAAGATAATCCAGAGAGGAGAATAAGGGTTGCGGGATGGTGGATCATGGTTTGTTCGATGTTGATTTGCTTGATCATTATCATGATTCGTTAGTTTTATCGTTTTCTTAGTTGTAGCTTTATTTATTTATGTTTTTCGCAACGATTTTTCCTGGCTTTGGACTGACAATCCTCTGTCCAGTTTACTTTTCGTTTTGTTATTTTAGGTTTTAATAATAATAGTATAAATCTTAGGAAAATTAATGAACTAGATACCCCGATTCCCTGTGATTCGACTCCGGTATTAATCGCTATGCTACGATCCCTACACTTGGGGTATACCGGATTTATAAATTTATTACTTGTTTATTTTCATTAGATAAAATCCGAGACAAGTTTTTGGCGCCGTTGCCGTGGAATCGGTACGGTTGTCTAGTTTTCATTAATTTTTCTATTTTCGTCACGAACTTTTTTTAGGTTTCATAGGTTGTCTATTGTCGTTTTTAGGTTTCATAGTTTTGTTTTCGTTTTTAATAAACACTAGGGTTTCTGTTTTAATGATATGATATTTGGTTTTTTCTGGGGTCGCTGCTGTCTTCTGATATAGGTCGAGTCTGCTGTGCTTTTCTGCTGAGTCAGACGGGCGTCCATAGTAAGTGAACGCCCGTCCATCCCTAAAACGCATCAATTTGTTATGTTTTTAGAAGTCAGATTTAGCGTTTGCCTTTTTCCCGAACGCCCATCTCGCTCTATGTGGTTACGACGGGCGTCTCGCATGCTTGAACGTCCGTCCGCCACGAATATGCTTTAAACGTCCGTCTGTCTTGGTGAACATGATCCGATCTGTCGGTTTTTTTTGTGAATAGATTTTATCTTGATACATACGTCTATTATTTGACATGGTTGTTCCTATGTGAGCCTCTATGGCCTCTTTATATATGCGTAGATGTTCTGAACTTGCATGTTTATATCTTTCCATCTACTAATCCATGTTAAATAATTGATTAATTTTTATATACATGCTTCATTAATTGACATGGATGTTTTAATGTGAGCCTCTATGGCCGTTGTATATATGCGTAGATGTCCTGTTCTTTCACCGTTATGGTTTTCTTTCCATCTATTGCAATCCATGTTGAGTAATTCACCTAGCTAGACGTGATTCCAAATTTGACTTATGCTGTTCCTTTTGTCGTCTATCTAGGGTGTTAGGGTTGTTAAAGGCACGTCTACACTTCACATGGCAAGCTTCTGTGGCTTTGCATAATCGAATTTTGTTACGCTTCTGTGGCGTTATTTAGTAGACGTTTATATTCTTGACCGCGCTTAGATTAGGGCGACATCTATGGAATTAGTTGGGCTAGTTTATTTTCTTTATTTTCGTTTTGCCTTTTTAGTATAGTTGCATTGTATTTTATTCTGTTTTTTTCTTTTATTTTTATTTATCTTTTTAGTGCACCTAGCCCTGCTACTTTGTAGTGTCCTCTATTCTCATTTCTGTATGCACATGTTGGGCTTATTTGTATTGTAAAGCTTCTGTGGCTTTATGTTTGACACTTAGGTGTCCTGTGTTTTCCCTGTGTGGTGATTGTTCCATCTGAGCAATTATATCCTGTGCTTCTATCTTGTCTATGATTAATTTTGCCGTGTTATACCCCCCCTATGTTCCCCGAGATACTGCCATGTTTTTCAAGTGACACAGGTACATTTATCGTTGTTTTGTCAAGTTAACTTTGGATTTGAAGCTGGGAAGGACTCCATATGACATCACCATTGTTGTCTTCTTCAGCCAATCTTCGGATCATTACCAAATCAGCTAAGTTCTTTTATCTTTTCTTTATTTACACACAACATGAGGACATGTTGTGGTTTAGAAAGTGTGGGGAAGGTTTGGTTGGTTAGTTAGTACCTACATGATATTTGCCCAATTTAATTATGATTACCATTGAGAACTTAATTTTTATACCATGCTTACAAAGTTTGAATCTTAAAATTTTAATGAGAATTTTGTTTTGTCTCGGCGAGTACATACCTTTTTGCTTGGCTTACTAGTTTTTGATTTTCAACTACGATACTATATAGTCATTGATGCTGTATACTGTATGTTTAGTAGGTTGGATGTTTCACCCGATATTATTTTTCATTTCACCCGATATTATTTTTCACGAGCCATATTAAATGATGAGCTAAAATATAAAGCTGTGTCCGTTTGGATTAGTAATTTTCGATTATCTTATAATTTTGTACTTAGTGCTAATATGCATGTTCGGAGAATTATAATAGTTTGTGGTTAGAGTCGGAGTATGATATACTGTGAATGTCTTAGGTTTGAATGTGATAAGTAAGATATAACTATTAAGTGTGCTGGAAAGTTGTTTAATAACAAGATTGAGTATGTCGGAAGCTAGTCAATGATTTGAGTGCGATAGGGTATACCACGTATGTCCTATACCACTATGATGACTAGAAGCTCACGACAGTCAGAAAAAGCTGCCTTATGATTTGAGTAAGGTAGGGTATATCTCGAATATCCTATTCTACTATGAGGGCAAAAGCTTATTCTGATTTGTGTCTAAATTTAAAATTTTAATTAAATCAACTTACATAAGGTAGTGAAAAGAATGACTTAGTTATCGTCTACCTTATCCCCAGTATAAACTGAAAGGCATGTTGTAGGGATTATCCTCTGAGTATGTCGGAAAGATCCTAAACGCATTTTATTATCCGTTTCGGGACATGTTATGTTTTGTAGGGTGCGTGTTATAAGTGTCGGTTATTGCTGGTTTAGATGGGTATTTGCTAGTTGCTTGAGAAAAATTCAAGTGTGGACTTAGTGGAAGTTTAATATGGCTATGCACACACCGGGGTGAACGTCTGATTTATTACATATGCTTTGTATTTGTTGAAAATGACTGTATGTATTTTTGGTTGGAATTTTGTTATCCTACGCCTAGTTTTTGTTTTGTCTTACTCGGGACGAGCAAGGTTTAAGTGTGGGGGAGTTGTTAAGGGTGATTTTATACGTTTTATAAGGATATATTTTATGTCAATTTCCCCCAAATCTGGATGTTTTTCATAGAATCGAGCTTTATATTGAAATATTGAGCAAATGAGTTTTAGAAGTATTAAAGTGCAAAATCGAGCTAATTATGTGATTTTATTGGATAAATATCTTTAGATGTAAGATGTTACATTTTGCATGTTTTTATCGTGATGTAGGTACGCTTGCATGAGGTGGAACGAGCTTGAATGGTGTTCATTTGAAGATCTAAATGCAAGTAGAAGAAGAAGGAAGAAGATTGGAGCTCAAGTTTGAAGTTGAAGTGAAGATGGTGGAATGAACGTCCAAGGACTTGAACAGCGTTCAACATGAAGTTTGGGTGGGACGGACGTCGGGGAAATCATCGGACGGGCGTCCAAGAGAAGCTGTTCGATACAGGATGTGCAGATTTTTATTAGACGAGCGTTCAACTCCGTCCAAAAGAATGGACGAGCATCCAGAGGAGTGGACGGGCGTCCTTAAACCGACATCAGCATAGCCGACTTAAACATCTATAAATAGCAGCGCGGATTTCAACCCTAAACATATATTATCGAGACCTATTGATACAAAATCATTAGAGAAAAACCTAGGCGCCCTGACCCGCTTGGGGGGAGGGTGGGGTTGCGGATTAGTTAGGTTTTGTTTTCGTTTTTCTGTTCTTGTTCGACTCCATGGTGTCGTCTGAAAGTTTGTGAACTTGGAGCGACCATGGAGAGATTTTCCAGCAGCGTTTTTATTCTTTCTTTGGATGATTTTGTGAGTGTTTTAATCAAAACCTTGTTTCTTTCCTTTGATTATTTGTTATGCAACGCATATCGAGAGATTGTTGTTATTGATGTTTACCGTATGACGAGAGTCGGTGTAAACCTTAAATAACCATAGGAAAGATGGGATTTTTAACCTTGACATAACGAGAGTTGATAGGTTAGATTTCTAGGTTGCTAGATTGAGAGATCTTACACCTTGTTTTGATAGCGTCAATCTTATAGATCGAGAGATGAGAGATTGATAGGCGAATTATCTACGAGAGTAGGAATTCATACTTATGAGAGGTGAACCACATCTTTAATTAGATCATCATGAGATAATCCAGAGAGGAGAATAAGGGTTGCGGGATGGTGGATCATGGTTTGTTCGATGTTGATTTGCTTCAGTCATTATCATGATTCGTTAGTTTTATCGTTTTTCTTAGTTGTAGCTTTATTTATTTATGTTTTTCGCAACGATTTTTCCTGGCTTTGGACTGACAATCCTCTGTCCAGTTTACTTTTCGTTTTGTTATTTTAGGTTTTAATAATAATAGTATAAATCTTAGGAAAATTAATGAACTAGATACCCCGATTCCCTGTGATTCGACTCCGGTATTAATCGCTATGCTACGATCCCTACACTTGGGGTATACCGGATTTATAAATTTATTACTTGTTTATTTTCATTAGATAAAATCCGAGACACACGGTAGATAGCATAAAACGAGAATCTCCTGGTGTTGGCCAATGAACAAGAAGGCATATGTTCCTGGTATGCTTCATCTTCCAAAACTCGTAAGATCTGGAGATACATTTGGAGATAGGAGACATGGTAGATAGACACGGTAGATAGATTTTCTCCTGGAGATTCTACCGTGTCTATCTACCGTGTCGAGATGCATTTGGAAGATGAAGCATACCAGGAGATAGGAGACACTGTAGATAGATTTTCTCATTGAAAATGAAGCATACCATTACAGACGAGCATTACCGGAAGCGTCCACCAATGGCTGAGAGATAGGATATGTTCCTCTTAGTTGCAATGCGGCACCAATGAAGTACAATTTTCCCAAAACTCCATAACTACAATCCTCGGCGATGAATGAAAGATGTGAAGATGCCATCTTCTCTAACAGAGCTTAACGATTTTTTGGCACAAATCAACACCTTTTTGCTTTCAAAGCTATCCGGCCCTCTTCTATGCAAAGCCAATTTGATATCATCTATTGAAAAAAGCTCCTATAACAATAGCAAACAGATAAAAATTATTCAGTAACTTGGATTCAATTTCAGAGCAAACAAGAAGCAATTTCAGTAAATTTGTAAGAAATCAAAGCTATTTTGATTCAATAGAAAACACCAAACAATTTCCATAACACCAGGAATTCAATAATCATGCAAAACAATTGTAATGCAAGCACAAACCATTTACTGAAAGAAAAAAAATGTAATTGAGCAAAAGAAATTGCCTTTTTTGGAGGAAGAGGGAGTGGAGCAACGAATCCTGACCAAATTTCCAACTTCAATTTGAACACCAGAAACAGTTAAAGCTATTCCGCACAATTTTTTTTCTCTTTTTTATTTTTCTACTAAGCACATCAGTTTAAACCCTGTGAAGTTTTACGATTTTCTGAAGTGGTTTTTTTTCTTTTCAAAAGTCTTTCTTTTTTAACTGACTTTTCTGAACTATATGTGTAAAGCCGAGGTGCTCATTAGCAGCTCGACGTTCGGCTCGTGAAATGTTTTCTTAAATATGATGTAATCAATTGTAACGCCCCGCTCCCGGATACCGAGCCCTTATCCGGGAG
The DNA here is from genome assembly GCA_026214975.1 of Gentiana macrophylla. Lineage (NCBI taxonomy): Eukaryota > Viridiplantae > Streptophyta > Magnoliopsida > Gentianales > Gentianaceae > Gentiana > Gentiana macrophylla. The sequence continues at coordinate 30,236,743 of CM047816.1, read as the reverse complement.
CGGGGCGTTACAGTTGGTATCAGAGAGAAGCGTCATTTCTATCCTAGGCTTCTTTCCTTTAAGATAAGGATCCTTTAGACCTTCTAGAACTTGAGTTTGGTTGTAATCCTTGTATGACTAGGAATCCTTAAACTGTGGTTAAGTTCCACTAGGACCAAGTGAAGAGTCGTCTTAGACGGAGGTTAGGTTGAGTTCACAGTTCACATCTTTCATGTGATCACCTCAGGTTTTGTCCCTTCTAGGATCCTTAGTAGAAACTCTTCCTTCTTTTGAAGTTCCAAACCGTAGCTTGTTGCATAGGGTTGTGAAACTCCTTTAAGTAAAGCTTTGGGATCGGAGTCTTATGCCTACACCTTAAAGTCGAGGTCCTCTTGATTGATTTCCTTTTCCTTACTTTCCCTATTGAAATCTCTTCACCTTCCCTACATATGAATATCTAAGTTTACTTTTATCTTGGCCTAACTTTGTAGAGAATGATATTGATTTAGCTCTAGAAGTCCCCCACTTTCTCTTTTCACTATCACTTGGTTGAGTCCATCAACATTCCTTGACCTTTGCTTTTCTTGAGATGGTTCTACACGAACTCCATGTGTAACTCTATTAGTTCCAAGTACTCCTCAGTCGTTTCAACTCATAGTGTTAAAGGTCTCTTACTTTGGCACATACTTTTCATTGTCCTTGTGTTTGGATTTACCCAACTTGAGCGAATGTTTTTGTTTCCGTGCTTTCCCTCTAACATAAGACTGTCTTCCTCTACTCTAAAAATTCTGCAAATTTTCAGCAAAGTAGATTACTGTCTTATCTACAATCTCTCTTTTTACATCAACTCGTTAATCATTATGGATTGTTCAGAAAGTTCATGTTTATACCGGACACTCTGTCCAGAAAATCTGCAGCAGCACCTTTACTTCTTTTTCTGTTATGAACAGGTTAAACATCTTCAAATGACCTAAATTTTTGATATGTTGCAGACAACAATTTTATCTACAGCTTTTATTTTGGAATTAAGTTCAGATTATTTTTCGTTTGATCTCGATTTGCAAGTCAACACAGTGTTTATGAATCTGGAAATTCTGACAACTTGTGCAATCGTCAGAAATAACTGTTTTTGACCAAGTTACTTTCATCCAAAAATTTCAATATTTTTATATCACCTGGGAAACTCTATTATCTAAATCTTTTCTCTTTGGATCGTGCTCAAGTTCCTCTTCGTTTGTTCTGTAAAAAAATTGATAATGTCAGATCCGGAGTAAAAATCTTACACAGCAACCTAAAAGGAATATTCACCTCCTTGACTTAGAGTTTGGGCTAAGAGGGTAGTAAGTTACGACTGTTATGTTTAGGAGTTCCCTGAAGTCTGATCTCTTCCTGAGTTAAATCTTTTAGTAGGATGCTTGTAAAGCTAACGTTATAGTTTTTTTTTGCGGTGTTAACGAGAACCAAGATGCCATCCTCCAAAGATGCCATGTTTGATTTTGAGACACTTTTTTCGTGCCCTTTTGTAATTATACCTTATACGGTATTTTATTTCTCAGATAATCCCTCATTTGAGATCTTTAAGCTCAACAAATCCTCTCTACAGTGTTGCACTCCCATCATCCATTTCAAATTCAAATTTGACTAAGCCTCTTGATGTCAGAACATTTTTTTTAGTTTTTATATATACTTTACTTGTGTTTATTCTCAGCTCCCCTCCTAAGGGTAGTGTCGATATTGTAACTATTTCACCTAATGCTGCCTGTTTCTTTAAGGTATGCATATCTTCCTTCACTGGTCAAATTTTTAAGCCTATCATGACATTCCTCTTCAGTTACTTATCTTTAACCTTCTATCAATTTTTTTGCTAAACTAGTTTCAAGCAGAAGGCAGAATTTTTCAAGATGCCTTCCGAACTTATTTAGCCAACCGACGTTTGAGTTCCTAAACTTTTGATCTCCATTTCAGGTTATTGCACCTTGTATGCTCCAGTTTTAAATCTCTTTTGGGCCATTTAGAGCCGCGAACCGCCATATACATCATTTTGACTTTCCACTTTCGGTTTTGGCGTTTCTACTACAATTTTGTTACACCGGTTGAAAGTTTATTTTATTTTAACCTTTTCATTTCCACACGGGGAATAACCTCGAGCATTTATTCCTTGGCAGTGTACTATTCCTCTCGAGTAGTGCAACCTTGAACCTTTTAATTGAGTCATCAACGATCGTTTAAACTTCCTTTGAAGGTTTGGAATCAAACCTTACCCGACAATTCTAAAGTGTCATTTCCTCTGCACTCAAAATCTTGTTTGCCGCTTACTTATCCGAACTATGGATTTTCCCTTACTATTTCTTGGGGAAAATTTCTATTTCTTTTAAATCTCGTAATAACCTCTCTTTGACTATTACAAACTCGGACACTTCACGACAAGTGTTTAATTTCATTCTCGAGACCTTTTGATATGCTCGTTTTCCTCCATAGCTACTTCATGTTGAGATTCTTGCTCTCTTTTGATTTCTAAATTCTTTTTAGTTCTTTTGTCGCTTGACCTTGCACCTTTACCTTGATTTTCTGTTGTGTGATGTTCCCTCTACGGAACTCATGCGAACTGAAGATTTTTCTAGTTCGCCAACATCCACCCTTGTTAACCAAATGATTAACAATCAAGGTCACTTTCTTAATGTTCTCAAGCTCGGTGTTCTCTTTTCATACATTGAGAATATCTTCAAGTCCACCTGGTGATGTTCTAACGTCTCCACTTTCTAAAGGTTTATATGAAAGTCTATTACCATTCTTCCAAGTTGTCTCTGAAGTCCTTGTAGACCACCGTAACTTGCAGAATTTAACTCTCTCAAAAGAACTTCATCTGCAAGGTGTTCTTTCGTTTTCCTTCAGGTGGCTATCTTGTGTATTATGATACAGTGCCTCCTTCTTCATTCCGGAACCAACTTCAACTTTTCTCAACACGGATTTTTCATGGTTTGCTTGTAACTCAAGCAACCTTCCTTATTTCAAGTGCATTGTACCCTTCCTTGGCTTACCTAGTTGATATACCACCCGGGTACTCAACTTGTCACTTTTCAACTCCTTTTACTTTCCAAGTTAATCCTAATTGGCACGAGGATTGGATTAGACCGTCAGAGAGAAAGGGTGGCAGATGCATGCTTCTTATTTCCCCAAGAAGTCTCAGAAGTCTTTCAGCCGGGATCCTTGCAGTTCTTCAGCAAGCTTGTGGTGCCATGATGGAAATCGGGATCGAAAGAAGTCAAGTGTGCGAAGTGCGATTTAATTTGGGAAGATTGACTTTCGGGTAAAGGTCGGCAGGAGCAATCAAAGAACGGTGGTGATGATTGCAAGATTCGAGGTCATTAATGAGTTCGTGATGGAACAAGATGAAGATCCAGTAGTTTTGTTTACAAGTGAGAGGTCGAACCGACCAGCCATTGGTCATGAGTTAGATGAAGATGGCAACATTTGGCATCGGAATCACTTTGGGTTCGAATGCGGAAGATCGGGAAGGACATGGAAGAATGGAAAACCTCGAGATGACAAATGCAGTTCCTCTCGGAGCGACCAAGAAGTACAAGAATTGGAGCAAGATTACTTGGCGATCTTTCATGAAGATAGAGATAGAAGAACACGAGTTTCGGGATGAATTGGGCGACAATGAATCTGAGACCAGAGTTGATATCTGACAAGCCAACAAAAGATTGAAGTAGATCGTCGCCACCACAGGATAGCTCAAAACAAGTAGAAGAGTTGGAAGATGAAAGAAGAAGAAGGCGCACGAGTTAAGAGACTAAACGCTTCGCAAAGTCCGAGTTCAAGTACCTCTCGGTTACATTCGAGTTTCGAGGACGAAACTCCTCTTAGGGGAAGGAATGTAACATCCCGACTTTTCGTAAAAAGGGTAAAATAGTCATTGGTTTGTATTTACTACGACCTAATTATTATTTGTCCCATTTATTTAAGTGAAAAGGAATTAATTAAAGGATTTAGTTATTTAATTAATAAATTTGATTAAATGGCTATAAAAAGAAATAATCCCAATTATTTCCTCATAAGTTACACACACTGATTACGAAAAAAATAGAAGAAGGAACGGCAACATCTCCACAGACGCAAGAAGAAAGCGAAATAAAAGGAAGAACCGTGTGATCAATCCGTTCATCTGTTCAAGATGCCGCAGGAGAGAAAAGTGATCAGCGCGAGGAGACACAACTTTGGAAAATAACATCTCTCAATTTCGTAAGTTTTCAGTTTAGCCCTAGTTTTTTGTATTCGTAGAGTTTGATTCTTGAAAAATTCGTATCTTTCAATCCGTAACTCTGTTTTTCAGTCATGAGTAGTCGAAACGATCGTCTTGGAGCGTAGATCATTCTAAAAATAGTTATGCAGCAGTTAATCGAGGTAATCTGCAGTTTATGGACTTTTTCAGTTTCGGTTTTCTACAAAGAAATAGGATTTTAGGGTTTCTCGTTGATCAAATAGGTTTTGGGGTTGAGGATCAACAGTTGTTGCAGTTGCTTGACGTTTTTCTATCGGTTTTGCTGGAAATTAAGGTAAGAGGCTCTTCCTAATGAGTAATTATAGTTTTATAATGATAGGTTGAGTTTTGGTGTTGTTTGGTGATAGAATTCATGCTAAGTTGTAATTAATAAGATGTGATATGTTTTGGTATATTTGTGTTGAGTTTTAAATTTCTACTTTTTTGATTCAATAACATTAATTAAATATGAACAAGCTTCGATTGAATTTCTGATTCGTTCAGTTAAAACACCGAATGTACTCTTAAAGGGAGTTGAAGTTCGGATCCGTCGGAAGAGCATGAAAAGGCTTGTGCTTTGGTGAACTAGAGTTCATCAATATACGTGTATTTGCTAGGACTTGTCCGTGTCTAGTGGTCTTCAAATGCGAGAGTAGGAGATGTGAGGAGCTTACTTGAAAACACTAGGGATGGCTAGTTAATTCACATCAATACTTACATATGTGTAGTAAAAGATAAAGCATCATCTATTCTCGGTTGAGACACTATTCCATATCGGCGATGTGATACGTTCATAAAAGGTGGACAACAACTGCGGCCTTAAACGGTGAAGGGTAGTGGAGGAAATCCATCGGACGATATCGCATACCGGGAGACCCCGAGCTAATCGGTGCTAATCACCGTTAGTTAGCAAGTATATCTTCAGGCTGATGAACGCCATGCGTAGTGTCCTTGAGTGATGACGTAACCAAGATAAGCTAAGCTAGAAACGTTTAGTCATGACATGTCGATGGGCATGGATTGAACCCTAGATTAATAATGTCTCTTAATATGCAGAATGAAGTTGAATGTGCTTATTATTTAAGAACTGGCCATTGCAACTTTTTTTCTTAAAATTCTTATTGTTTTTACCTAAGTTTTTAAATGTAGTGATTATATATGCAATTTCATTCTTTTCTGTTGAAACAATAACTAATAATATGTCTTTTTTTTAAAGAGACAAGTTAAGGAAAAGATGGCCGAACAACCGGATTCATCGCAATGGACTATTAATGATGATCCGGTTTCTCAAGTTTTAGGCCCCGAACGATGGGGACGGGTACGGGGCTATGGCTTTGGAGCAACACCTTCACAGTTGATTGGAAGAGGTTATGCTGATCGTAAACTTATTATGATGTTGGGAAAGAAAGTTCAAGAAATGGAGATGAAATTTGAAGATGTTTTATCTCGACTTAACAAAGCAGATAATAGTAGTGTGAGTATTTTTACTTAGGTTAATCTTATATTATTTATTGAAATCATGTATTTTTATAATTTAATGATCATCTTATTCATTTTTATGTTTGTCTTGATAAATAGGAAAACAGCCACACTGTGATTCCGCCAATTCACATTGACAACTCCATGGATGAGAAGGTAGTACCTCAGAAGAGAAAAGAAATTTCAGATGTTTCAACTTCTTCCAAACAAGTTAAAATCTCAAAAGGTGAAAAACATGGAAAATTAGTTGAAAATGTTAATAAACAAACACCGCAAATGCAACATGTGTTTTTATTGAGATGGTATGGTACCGATGAGAAGATTGTTGCTTTTGGAGACCTTGCGTCTAAAGATCCGGACGATAAAGTACATTGTATTCGTCTGGGTACTGGTATTTGGAAGGTATGGGTTCGGGAAGTAATTGAAGACATTGATTTATATCGTCAGACCGAAGAGTTCAGTACCCTCTCTGCAGCTAAAGGAAGCACAGTGGCTTGGCCCTCTAAATATGTTAAATTACTTTGAGGTAAACCATTTTAATACTAAAAGTGATTTTTTTCATTTACTTAAGCTTGTTCATGAAATCGCTTGTAGTACACATTACACATATGCCCACCTCCAAGAGTTTTCAACTGGTTTTTCCTTTTGAGCTGGATTTCTGTCAAGATTTAATCTTTGTGGATGGATTGCATTTGAGGTGCTTTGAAAGCACCACAATCAATTTCCCTCCAACACCACACAATAATCGATTGACATTGATTATCATCTCTAGAATCGATCGATTTTCATCACAGTCGATTGTGAATCGACTAGTAGATACTCGATTATCTAGTGTTCAAAATTCAGATTGTATGGTGATGCCAACAATGGTAGATTTAGTGATTTGTAATTGGCTATTGGATCATTGTTTTTCATTTCTTTCCCCTCAAGTTTCTATGCATTGAATTGAACGCTTTCACCAATTAGGATTCTTTTTGTGATTTGAGTGTTTTTTCTGTGCATGTGGCTTACAATGAAGTGCTTACCGTTTTAGCTTGCATATATTTATGGATTCGTACAAGGTGTGAAGCATTGGACCCAACAAATGAAGAACTCCAAAATGCCCGAGGCTTCATGTGTGGATTAGTATCAAGCCTCTCTCACGCTTTTTTTGGTTAAAGGTTTTCCCATCTTTTTTATTTAAGAATTCTCCTTGTAAGTTAATAATAGGAGACCTGGGATTCTGCATTGTTTGGTTTGAATGTCTATTTCTGTTGAGTGTTTTTGCTTGTCCTGTGGATGACTGCCAGTTTAGCTACCGAAGGAATGATCATCTGTATTTTGTTTGACTTGTTTTGAGATATTGTTTATGGTACATTTGGAATGGAATTTTATTAAAATTTCATTATCTATATTGCGGTGTTTGGTGTGTTACGACACGCAAAAGCATGTCGTAATTGGAATTTTTATTGGAGGGAAATCAATTTACGACGTGCATCTGTGGGTCATAAAGTGAAAAATACAACGTTCATTTGAGCATTGTAAACAAATTGGCGGGAATGTTACAACGTGCATATACATGTTGTAAATATATTGGCGGGTATGTTACAACGTGCATATACACGTTGTAAATATATTGGCGGGTAAGAGTCCTTTTACAACGTGTATATGCACGTTGTAAATCTATTGGCGGGAAAGAGTAATGGCGCATAAAGTAGGCCGTAACTTAAAATTTACAACGTGCAAAGAAGCGCGTTGTAAAAAAAATTTCAAATTACGACGCTGAGTTTTACAACGTGTTTACGCACGTTGTAAATGTCAATTTACAACGCGCAATGCACGTTGTAAAAACCGACTTTTCTTGTAGTGATTGAGTCGGTCTCATAAAGAAAATTTAATAATCATAATAATAACCCTTCGTTGTACAACTTAGTTATTCATTAGCTTCTCACTTTTACTAAGTACTTTGTACTTACCTCCTTTGCATTTTCTTTTGTATGCATTGTGGGGTGAGAAGACGAACAGGTTGATCAGGTAGATGACGACTTTTGAAGGCTTTGAAGTCTTGACGAAGTTTCTAGTTCATTTTCTTTGTAAAGGTTGTACTAGACTAGTTGTATTTATTTTCTTGGACTTATTGTATTTCTACTTTTAAGACCTCGTATTGTATAAGTCTTAGGGTTTTTCGTCGTTATAATTTAACTATCCATCTTTAGTATGATTAATTTCTATTCTTAGTAGCATTTATGTTTTACCCGAGTCTTTTTAGCTGCCGTTTGCTTTTATTTGATACGACGACGTAGAGGCTTGCGTATAATATTAGATTTATTTAATGCTATACGCGCCGAACGTTCTCTTCCGGATAAGGGCTCGGTATCTGGAAGCGGGGCGTTACATCAATCTTGAATCAAACTCGAGCAGTTTATCGAGATTAACAAGCCAAACTCGAGCACGAGAATTTGCAGGCCACCCAACATTGCCAAAAACCAGGACACTCTGATTCTGACCAAAATTTACTCAAACAAAGGTCAGAAAACCTGATGCAAAACCTGGACTGAAACCTAAACTAAAAGCATGACAGTAAGCATGTTGAACAACAACATAAGCTGAACATAAAACTAGGCAACAAAAACACTGACAAGATGTCCAATCTGAGGCAAAAATATTCTAAATAAAAGACATAGAGACCTGAAAACTTAGCCTAAAACAAGCTAAAGATCAAGCCATAAACTAAGCCTATAATCTGTCAAAATTGAGCAGTTATTCAGTCTGTTATCATAGGAAAAAAAACACACTGCTTCTAAACTCTTTGATAACAGAATATTGACTTGATTTAAGGGCTCATCTAAAGCTTCACAGCTTCACTTGAACACATTATCTAAGGCTCACACAAGGCACAACAAGGATAACCTTTCATATCTTGAGTCATGTCATGCAAACTATGACACTCTTCAACAACCTTATGATATTTGTATGCACCTGAATTCCTGAATTTCAAATTACAGAGTAAATAACAAACTGACAATAAAAAACATTGGCGTGCAGGGTACTAACAAACTGATTAATGCAACATCAGTCCAAACACCCAAATTAAATATTATATGTCAGCATTTTATCAAAAAAGAAAAGGTAATACGACTGCTAATACAATTAATGCCCCAACAGATCACAAGATCATTCAATAAAGCCTATATCAATATGTATACAAAAAGCATTCACGTAGCCACAAAACCATAAATAATGATAAAAAGTACCAACAAAAACATCATAGAGCAAAGAAAGAGCAGTATCCTTCTACCAAAAATTCCACCAATTGTCAATATAAAATGAACCGATTTGTAAAGGAAATGAAATAGAATCTTACCAAAAAGATGAGAAACAACTAGCTTGATCGAACATTGATGCAAACGACTACTCGTAACACTCTCCATATCTTAGAACCGTAGACAAACCCAAAAAATATAAAAACAAATCTGATAAATTAAGTGAAAATCCTAATTAAATTAAGTGACATATAAGGGTTTTCGTAGCAGATAAAAAATAGAGTTTACCTCAAATAGCTTTCACAGCAGAGCCACTATTGTGATGATGCATTATTCACGTCCCTAAACATATTTAATTATTAAAAATTATAGGAATAAGCATAGAGATGCTGCTGGAGTAAAATAATAAATATTTAATGTGTATGAATAGAGTTGTGTAGTAGAATATGTATTATTTAATATTATTTGAAATGTTATAGAGATAAGATGCTGTTGTGGAGGTTTTTGAAGTGAGATGTTGTAAAGTAGTGATATGTATTATTTTATGGATAAAATATGGCGATTCTAATAAGAATGCCCTAAGCATCTCGTTTTTTTTTTTTTTTTTTTTTTTTTTTTTTTTTTTTTTTTTTTTTTTTTTTTTTTTTTTTGGTAAGGTAAAGAATAAACAACACCCATGTAACCTATAAAAAAACGTTAAAATTTGTAAACAAAATAATTATGGACAATAAAATTTTTAGGGGGGGTTCTAAAGGCACCCTTTAATTACTTCTGGCTCCCTTTTATGAATATCCTTTTTTTTAACTTTCAGGCACCACAAAATTACTATCAGGCACCACGTTAATAAATAAAAAAAACAACACTTTAGTCCCTATAGTTATTAAAACTTCAAAACAACTAAATTAATACACCTAAATAAAACACAAACTACTTATATCAAACAAATTAATACATTCCCTCCCACCCTTTTGTTTTCAAAGCATTTCCCCCACCTTTCTCCCTCCCTTTAACGATTCTGAATAAAATAAATCAAAAACAAAACAAAACAAAACCTGCAAAAGAAGAAGGAGATTAAGAGAAGAAGAAGACTAGAAGACTAGAAGAAGAGAAGAAAAAGCAAAAATCGGGTTTTATATCATCAAATGTATGTTTATATTTGTTTCAATGCAACGGGTAACCATGGGTTGTTGAAATCGGGTTGGGTATGTGATTTTATGGTGGTTTATTCCGTTTTTTCGATTTTCCGGCCTTTTTCTGATAGTGTAGTCGGAGAAAATGAATGGGGAGGGGAACATCGGTGGTGATGTCGCTCATTTGGTGTATGCAACGACAGAGCGGCTGGCGTCCGTAATCTGATTAGTAAATTAGGGTTTAATAAATAAACGCCAGTGTGGGTGGCGTTCCTTATCAACTTAAAATGTTGGTACGGGTGACGTTCTAATAAGTAAATCCCATTAGGGTTGCCTCTGCAAAACGCCAGTCCTTGTGGCGTTGCTGTTACAGTTGTAACGTCACCATGACTGGAGTTTAGTGAAATGTCAACAACGGTGGCGTTGGTTTGGTACTAAAGACGTCAGTTTGAGCGACGCCTAAACAACTAGTTCCCATTAGGGCATCTTATGTACAACGTCAGTAGTAGTGGCGTTGATGTAGCATTAGGAACGTCATTGTGGTTGACGTTCCTGCACAGAATACTTATTCCATCAAAATTGTTAAGTTTGGATTGTGTCCATTCTTTATTACCCCTTTTGTCCACTTGATGAGTTTGTTATATACCTAAGTAACACTTGTATATGAGTTTAGGTAGTTTCGAAGGAGTTTAAACTTGTTTATGGTTAGTCTCTTTGATGAGTTTGTTTATCAAATTATAGCTAATGTTACATTGTGTGAGGTTTAAGTCTTATCCTTGAGCTTTGTTTATATATGTCTACTTTCTTTGTTAGTTGATTTCTTCAATTGACTGACAATTTATTTCTTGTATCATGTGTAGGAATTATGACTAAGACGAGGCCAGGTAAGACTGTACGCTTTGTAGATAGCGATGAAGTTACCGCAGTGGATCAACATGGTGCGGAAGCACCCCCCCGAAGCTCATGTTAAGCCTAGTATTGTTTCTCAACATACAAGTGTGCCATATAAAAGAAGGAGTAAACGAAAAAAAAATGTGAAAGCAGAGATATAGGACATGCGAATGAGCCAACTGAGGCTGATTTAGGGGAGACAGATGAGGTAGTTGAGACCACTGAGTCAGTTGAGACATAGTTGGGAGTGGAGGCTCATTCAGTGTCAGGGCCAACATTGAGTATGTTGAGACACAGTTGGTAGTGGAGGCTCATTTACTTACAGTTGAGACCATTGTAGATTATAGTGTAGTGGCCACCCACCGAGTGGTGAGACACGGTTGGGAGTGAGAGCTCCTTCAATGTGTGATTGAGACCGTTGTAGATTCTATTTGTAGGGCCACCACCGAGTCGGCTTGAGACACGATTGGGATTGAGCTCCTTCATGGCCATTTGAGCGGTGTTAGTGCCGGGGATACGTCGGAGGAAGTTGATCCACAGTTGGGTGTGCAAGCTTCTTCAGTCATAGTTGACACAATTGTAGGTGTTAGTTCTGGGATTACACCAGTGGCAGAGGCAGTTGTTAGTTCGGGGCCATCAGCAGGAGAGGCCTTCGGTGCTGCCAGTTCCGGGGTCCCCACATCTGAGGCCACTACAGTACAGGCTTGTAGTTTTGGCAATGCTGGGGCCACCACATCCGGGGCCAATACAGGACAGGCCTCCAGTGCGGCCAATGCTGGGGCCACCACATCCGGGGCCACTACAGGACAGGCATCTGTCAGTGCTGGGGCACCAACAGAGGCAAAAGTAGCTGCAGCTGAGTGTTTACATTATGACAGTGACGATGGTGTGGTGGTAGACACAAATATTTTGTTGGGGAAGGATTGGCCAGAGCATGTTGGCTATGCGTTGTTGACTAAGCAAAAGGTATCATATTTTTTAAGTTGTATAATTTTATAAGTTTTGTTTTATACGTATATTCGTTTCATAAATCTAACTTTATATTTGTACCATGCTATTGAACAGGACCGAGTTGTAATTCAGTGCAAGCAGTGCACATCTTTCCTCCGTTTGTGGAAGATTGATGATGAATGTGAACAATTCAAGCAAAGGTTGAGAGCTAATCCTTTGTACAACCTCGTTTCTGATCTTTCTACAGACCAAGCCAATCGTGTGATAAATCGATTGCTTTTGTCGAGAGGTGGCATCCGGAGACAAACACCTTCCACTTGCCATTCGGTGAGATGACGATCACACTAGACTACGTCTGATATATTACGTGCTTACCGGTTGCAGGAAAGGCCGTCAACTTTGATGTTGAGAAAAATATTCAGAACCCAGTTACATTTGTTCATAACTTGTGAGGGATTCATACATATGTAGTGATGAGTTAGGACATATTGGTGGACTATGGGTGTCCAAAAGTTGGTTGAATAACAACCTTGCGGGTAGATACGGGTTACGTATTGAGGGTGAGGGATCCAGTAGCAGTGAGAGTATGTCGATCATTACTATGGATCATGCAGTGCGTGGATACTTGTTGTACATGATAGCATGTACTTTGATTCATGACCGCAGTGGAGATAAGATAGGCATAGCTTACCTGCATTTTCTATAGGATAAGGTTGGTGAATGGGCCTGGGGTGCTGTTACATTGGCAAATCTTTACCGGAAACTATCGAAGGCTTCTAGGACAGATACTGTTGGGGTTTCTGGATAAATGACATTGCTAGAGGTAACACCTGATATTTTTTATTTATTTATTTGTGTTTAGTGTTTATGTTTAAACATTTACATGACTGGCTATTTTGTAATATCTTTTTTTACTGGGTGTACGAACACTTTCCAACATTCTGACCTCCGATGAACAATAACTTCAATCCAAGGGAGATGGTACGGTCATTGAGGTGGAAACCTGTTACTGGAATTAATGAGCATGTGGCATTCACATCGTTGATGCATATGAGAGAGGACTTAGACTTGATGGAGGCACGAGATGTAAGTATGAACTTTCGCATTAACTAAGAGAATGGGCCGTTCAGTTTTATTTAAAGCATTTTCCATCTTGCAGGTTCTTTGGGATGCTTATAAGGATGTAAGAATGGTCCCTGATGACGACGTATGCTGGTTTTATGGTTGCATATGGACAATGGACATTGTAGAGGTGTATCACCCAAACCGTGTCGTCCGGCAGTTCGGACATGTCCAATCCATACCACAGTCACCGATTTCTCCAAAAGCATCAAATAGAAGTGGGAAGGTGAAGAAATACAACGTCACACATGAGTCACGTGATGATGACTTCATTCATTATGTGAATCATCTAGTGAATAAGGTTTAAAGAATGGGGAAATCGAGATTTGACTGGGAATGCATGGCTGATTACATGAACTAGTATATAGGTGTTGCCATACGTCGTTTGACTGGAGTGAGCAAAAAGAAGCAGCGAGATCCACGAGATGTTTGAAAATATCTATTTACGAATATTCACTCATGTGTTTTGTTTCTTTATTGAATGTTATAAACGTTTTTTTTGTTTCACATATAGGATGAGTCAAGCAAGGCTAAAGTCATTGATGATGTACGAGTGGCGGTTATGAATGCTACAAAGAAGAGCAAAAATGACCTAGTGAAAGCGCTTGAGATGGCATTGGAGTTCATAACTACGGGTGTATGTAGTCAAGCCGAAGCCGAAGCTGAAGCCAAAGCCAAAGCCGAAGCTGAGGCCGAAGAATCAACTCAAGTACAAGATCAACGAACAAAGAAGCGTGCAAGGACCACGAAAAAGAGATAGTTGTATTGAATGAACATTCGGAGTTTGGTACATCGTATGCACATTTTCTATTTGATACATTGTATGCACATTTGCTATATCATACATTCTATTTGTTCGTATGTGACCTGAATTGGTTTTTTGATTCCCGTTGAATTGCTATTTGTTCGTATGTGATTTGGATTTTTGGCTTTTGGCTTTTGGTATTTGAATTGCTATTTGTTCGTATGTGATTCCCGTTGAATTGCTATTTGTTCATATGTGAGTTGGTATTCTTGGCCTGTATTTTTTGAAATGCCACCTGTTGGTTCTGTTTCTGAAAACGCCACCCACACTGGCGTTCATGTGCCACTAGGAACGACGGTGGTACTGACGTTTCAAGTAACAGAGACTTGTAATATGGTATTGGCTCTGTTATGAAAAACGACACCAATACTGGCGTTTTTGGAAACATTAGTTACAGTGGCATTGGTTGTTTACCAGAAATGTCTCTGTTGATGGCGTTTTGATGAAAAAGAGTGGGCATGACTCTGTTGTTGAAATTTCTTGAAACGTCAGTGACATCAGCGTTCCCTATACCCTAGGAACGTCCCTATGGCTGACGTTCGGAGGTTTTTTTTGATATAGAGACTCAAATTAAATCTGATTTTTTTGGGGCTTAAAATGTCACCCTGGGTGACGTTGATTCCTCAATATGAACGCTATCCGTGGTGGCGTTATGTGTCCCAGAACCCACATTTTTCCCTTGGTTAACGCACAATCATACCCCAAAATTACACCAAATATCAGACATTTCAACAACAAAAATATGGAACTAGAATGTTAAACACACATTCACACCACAAAATAACAACACTACCAGCATACTTCACAGAATGGTCATAATTGATGAACGTAGCTCAAAATACGTCACATAAGCTCAAAAGTATGATCTAAAAGTATTACAAAATAGATCATTGTGAGTCCACAAAATGAGTATCAATACATCATTGGAATTTACAAAACCACTTTCACCTTACTCGTTGGACAAATCAACATGATTCCCCATCCATGGATCCTTGACCACATCATGCCATAAACCGATCTTTTCCTGTAATTTCTCATACCATTCATTTGCTTCCAACGTCCGAACTTTATGCCAAATCACGTTCACCCTAGGAATTGGACAAGTGTCTTTCATAAATAAATGAGTAAAATGGTAACCATTGCAAAAACCCATCCATATATGGTTAGGTGGCCAAACCGAAGGTTTTTTCTTACTGGGAAGGAAAGTTTGGCTTCCGTGCGATGTCGATAGTATGCTTAGGGACACACCATACACGTTTCACACAATCCAACCAAGGAAAATGTCATAATACTTGTCCACTATGCACCCTCCATCTTCATGATCAACTAAGGACATGTATTTATCGTAGACATATTGTTGTCCATCAAATAAAGCCATATAATGATCCTTGTTTGCCATCAATTCTTGTTGCACCGATTTTCTCACCTGTGGCCATGCACTCTCTCCAAGCCCTATTTCGTGTGCTTTTACTCTAAAGCCACAATTTCCATCCGGAGCTACATTAAACATTGACGAAATGTGCTCATGAACATTTGGCGGAAAATATTTAAGATACTTTTGTAAGTATCTAACGGTAGAAGATATAGGCATTGAAACCTTTGCACGTTTGGATGGTGCCCGAGCACTTGGAGGTTTTTTATTTTTGGAAGAAGAAACACCTTGAGATGAAGGTGGAGTTGGGGCACCACTCGATAATTCTTTCTCAACTCGTTCAAACATACTCATCTCCCTCTTAGTTGAGTTGTCCTCCAACAACTTCCTTTTGTTTCGAGATCCTTTAGGCCGGCCACGACCCGTCTTTTTCATTTTCGGCTCTTGTAATACCGTATTAATCGGTTGACAAATTTCCCTTATCTTCATTATCAACCTCTGTCTCTCCCAAACGTCTGCCATCTTCAGTTTTTCTTCTAAGGCATGGATAACCGGCACGTAGTCTAAATCCGCTTCTTTTGGAGGTGGGCCTTTGATATCTAGGGTCTTCCAATGAACATCGATGGATGACAGATGGATGCATCCGGGCTTCTTCTTAAACCTTGCCATGTCATGTCTACATGGCAATCCGTGTGTCTTTCGAATAGTACAACCACACTCCTTATCCAACGCATCGCTATCATTGCTTTTTTCCAACTCATCATACAACAACCCCAATGCGTATATAGATACATGATGTTTAAGATCTTTAAACAATGGATTATCTTTTAATTTCTTCGGCTCCATGAAAAGAGACTTCTCAAAGGATGTTTTTGATCTCTTGATCACTCATTTTAATACCAGCTTCCCACTCCGCAACCAAGTCCCCAGGGCCGGTTTTTAGCCAATGTTTAAACACTGAATGTATTCCCTCAACTCTCGAGGTTGATGTGTTTCATAGATGAAAAACCGAGTTCGTCCATGCCAAGACGAATGCCTCCTTGTGTGCGTTCAACCATGTAGAAGAAACATAACTCATTGCGTCTTCACTAAACGTCTTCTTACACTCTTCCAATCGCTCATTCAACTCATCTTCTGAGTTTGCTTTAACAACCTTTGTCCATGCTGTCATTAAATCCTCCTAACCTTTGCTTGTAGTCTTCGTCTTCAAATTCGACACAAGACCTTTCTCGATGTGCCACCGACATAACAAGTTCCTTGCTTTTGGAAATACAACACATACTGCGTTCATTAATGCTTCTTCCCTATCTGTCACAACACAACCTATTCGCTCTCTTTGGTCACCAATTGCTTGGTGAAGGATAGTCAAAGCCCATGTGTAGTTGTCTTCCCTCTCCAAACATAGCAGTGCAAATCCAACCGAAAATGACATATCCGTAGAAGTAACGCCAACAATCTGCAAAATGGGCATCTTGTACTTGTTTGTCTTGTATGTACAATCCATAAGCATGACAGAAGGAAAGCACCTTGCAAGGGACAAGCTTTCGTTAAAGGCCTAAAATACATCTTTCACTACGTTTCGTTCATCACACCTACACTCAATGAAGGACATGTTCTTGTCCGCCAAATTGTAAACCTCTTGCATCACTGTACGACCCTCTCATGCATTCTTCCTTACAATTTTTCCTATTCTAATTTCCCAACATCTGTAGTATATTTTTTAGGCAAAATGCCGTTTCGAGTCTTTTTTGCAACAGCATCAACTTGTTCTTTATCAATCCGACCAAGGTGTGCATGGCCCTCGGCATACTCAACAGTTTTGTGATTATGCACACCATTCAAGACTTTCACAGTCCACACGTCCCTAAATGTATCCTTTTAGGCTTTCAATACAAACGGACATCCATATTTCCTTGTGGACGATTCTCTTGGCTTATTCTTTCCGGTAGTGCCAACTTTTTTCTCATACTTTCCTCCGTTGCAATGATCCTTTGGGAATCCACCCCTCTCACATTGGAATTTAATCAACGGTGTCTGCTTTCCGTTACATTCAGATCTCATTATCACAAGGACGACACCTTTCGCTCTTGCCAATTCCTTGAGGTGTTTGGTGATGGCTTCTCTCTAATTAAATTCCTATGAAAAATATACAATTGTAATGAATACAAAAAAAAAGTTTAAAGTGCAAAAACATAGAAATAGTATAATTTTTAAGTACATACTTCATCCGTTGTAAAAAGTGAAGTCATATCGATTGATAACTCTTCAGGTGATTCATCCCTCAATACAAGTGTGGTATCTCGAATATTCTTAAGATTTTGTTGATCTTCATCAATCATTTCATCAGCCAAATTTTACAAAAACATGTACATTTGTATTATATAAAGTCATAGTCAATTAGGATGAGCATAAATGAATAACAAATTCACTAAATGGTATCTTACCTTAAAATACTCCTCGTCGTCGACTTCTACTGCCCCCGCATCATTGCTCTTGTCATTATTTGTTTCATCACATTGTTTCTATGGATTGAAAACTAACAACAACAAGTAAATGGTAGTTCAATACACTTAAATGGAAAAATGTGAAAACTTATACAGAACTTCGGCAGAAACGACGTTGGTATGACTTAATGAACGCCAACATAGCTGACGTTCCAATGTGATTAGGCAGTAATTACTCACCTATTCAAATGTCAGATGTACCAATGTTAGTACCTCCATACCAACGTCTGCCATGCAAGCGTTCCAGGAACGTCACCTATATCGACGTTTCTTTTGCTTACAAACACCACCCATTGTTTTGTGAGTCAGGACGTCAGTGTGGGTGATGTTCCTATGGCCATACGGGCGTCCTTGTGGCTGACATTCCCCGTGTCTGTCATGGACGCTCGGGAACGTAACAAAACGCCAGCAACAACCCTATGATGATTGGAAAACGCAAAAGGCCCGTAATTTCCTCCATCAATCAATGTCTACCATGGTATATTCATGTATGAGGTTTACCCATTCACTTAAGTCATACATTGAACATCAAATTAAGATTCTTAGACTAGGAAATTACCAAGTTTGATGATTTCACCTTCTCCTCCACTTGGCTAGAAAATGAGATGTCTTCAAGGGAGATTTCTACATCTTCTTCATTGCAATGTGTGTTGATTCATTGGAGTTGATTCAAGATGATGATATCTCAATGTTGTGTTTAATGAAGATGAAGCTTCCATGGGTTTTGAAAGAACAAGAGAGGTGAAGGTGAAGAAGATGAAGGGGGTGTGATAATATGATGTGGTGGTGGAAGTAGATGGGGTGTTTATGAAATGTATTTGTATTAAGGTAGTAAGTAAAATAGTTTAATGTATTTTTAGTATAGATTAGATTAGTGGATTATATTAATTGAAGGATAATAATGTTTGATTCATTCTTCGGAGGACTAGTTTGCATTTTCTAAAAATTGTGGTGCAAGTAGTAGTTTTGGGGGTGTATGAAGTAATAAAATAATAAATATATGAACCGTGGTGTCAAAAGTATAATTTTGGGTTGCCGGAAGTAAAGGGGTGCCGGAAGTAATTATGGGGGTGCCTTTAGAACCCCCCAACTTTTAAAAGGTGTAGTTTTTGTTTTATTTTTTATTTTTATTTATGTGTAAGATATTTTAAAGCGTCTCAATTGGTATAAAGTTAAGACAAATAAAAGTGTCTCCACAAGGTCATTCTTTATACATAGAAGGCACTTTAAAGTGTCTCTACACATATAATAAAATTAAGACATTGTAAAATGTTTACAGTTTCTCACATATTTACACCCTACTTGCTATAGATACGTTTTTTATGCTAATGACTCTATATCATGTTTTTAGTGGCATTTTTTGAAAAATGCCTTTAGAGGTGTGTCTTTATAGGTGTTTTTTGTTGTAGTGGTTGTGAAATACTGGGTTTTTCACCATTAAAATTGTCGAATTGCTGTCACAGTAGATCAATGTTGCTTCATCTTGAGGCTCCCCCATGTCTTCAAGTATGCGTTTGAGCCATATAGCTTGGCATGTTGTCAATGCTGCTGCTACATATTATTCTTCTGCTGTTGATTGTGCTATTGTGTCTTGAATTTTTGTTGCCTAAGCGAATATTTCTGAGCCCAAAGTGAATGCATAGCCATATGTGCTTTTATCGTCTGATGATCCTGCCCAATCGCTACCAGTGTACCCAATCAATTTTGTTTCAGGACTGAATCCATACCAAATGCCGTAATCATTTGTGCCTTGTAGATACCTTAGCACTCTTTTAGCTCCTCCGGAGTGAACTTGACTTGGACATTGCATGAACCTTGAGAGATAACTTGTTGCCAACATAATGTCAGGTCGTGTAGTTGTTAGATAGAGTAAACTTCCAATGAGATGCCGATAGACGGTACAATCTACCTATGACGTGCCATCTTCACTCTTGAGTGCTTTGCTTTCAAGTGGAGTTGCAACACTCTTGCACCCTTTCATCTTGAACTTTTCAAGAAGACTATCTGTGTATTTCTTTTAGGAAATGAAATCCCATTTTCTTTTTGGTTTACCTTGATTCCAAGGAAGTAGTGCATTAATCCCAAGTCTGTCATTTCAAACGTCTTCATCATGTCTTGTCTGAAACTCTTTAATTATCATGTCCTCATTGTTTCCCGTAAAGATGAGATCATCAATGTATAAGGAAACAATAAGTCTGTCACTTGTATCTCGTGTCTTAATGTAAAGCGTAGGCTCGCTTTTGCTCCTCCTGAAACCGTGTGCGATGAAGTAATTATCAATTCTGCTATACCAAGCCCATGGGGCTTGCTTGAGCCCATATAAAGCTTTCTTTAACTTTAGTACTTTGTCTTCTTCTCCTTTCACGATAAATCTTTGAGGCTGCTCCACATGGAGCAGAGACTTCTTCTCGGTGGGCAAGCTAGATAGGCTAAAGTGCTTTGGTGTTCCGTTACAAGCAATGTCAACAAATTCTGTAAAGACTGAGCGGGGGAACGAAGCACATAGTCGGCACTTTCGTCAAGCAAGCGAAGGGTTGTGGTTTCGGATTGGTCCATAATATCAACACGAACACAGTAGCTAAAAAAAGTGAACACGTTAGGAGAGAACAATGAAAGTGAGATGGTGTGGATTATAATAATGTGTATGTACCGCACGATGGGAGTCACTTGCTTTTTCCATGTATAGCAATAAATGTAGCCATCAACATCAATCACATCGTTCTTACAATGCGTGCATGCCTAGTAAAACATGTCATTTCTATGAATATGCTTGATTGTAGCTACACAACGGAAATGTTTGACCTGCAATATCATGACCTTTTTTTTAAATATGAATAGCATTAATGAATATATAATTATAGAAATAAAGTCATAAAACGTAAAAGTATACGTTTGGGACAATAAACTAAATGTCAACTAAACTTGTCTTTTGTCTTAAACCCTAAAACCTAAATCCTCTCCTTTCCATGGCGGTTTCCTTTCTCCCGATTATCATGGCCATCCGTCCGCTTCTGATGAAATCCGATCGTTTTTTCAGACGATTCGGAGTTGGTTGTTCTATCTTCTATCTTAATCCCATATTTCTCTTTATCTTCTGTCAAATGTGTTGAAAACCGGCCGATTTAAACGGTTGGTTACCCTCCGATTTCCATGGCCATCCGGCCGATTAAGATGAAGAACCTATATTGTTCTATGCTCTATCTCTCACCGAAAAAGCCTTATGATTTCTGAAATCTCTATAACTTGGTGTTATTGGCTCTCTGGTGCTACTGAATAAATCTATTGCTAGGATTGAAGCCGTAGATGCTTGGATGGCATAGATCTTGAAGACAGCTTGGAGCTTTAATGGTGAAAACGGCTTTTCTAAGGCCTATTATGAATAATCAGAGGCCTGGTGTATCAACATCAATCATAATCAACCTGAGAATCTACTCTCGGGGAAGATAGTAGATTCATGTGCAGATTGTGATAAGGACTGACAGCTGCTGGTCAAATTAGCGGTTGATGATGAAAGAAATCATCTTTCTGAAACCCTAAAAAAACGGAGCTTGCTATCAGAGTTTGTTTCAGAGCCGCCTTGACTCTTTCAAATATGTCCATCCGATTGTATCCTGTCATCTGGTAAGGTAATGTCATACCCGAGTTCTAAGCCAGGTTGGCTCAGGTATGGTGGGGACCCGAACCTGGGAATCTCTTACCCGTTTTGACCGAGGGTTTTCTAACCTGAGGAAAGTCAATTTTATAATTCGGGTTAGAGTGTAAACCTGAGAACCAAATGGTTCAATGATGGGTCACATCTTTCCTTTTTATTTCTGTTGTCTTTAGTATTATGGGATTTTGAATGATAAGTTTGTAGAGTGTAGTACTTAGTAGGAAATTTTCTAATATTTGTTTGCATACAGGCCAATTCCCAGGAGAAGTTTATGAGGATTAAGCATGCCTATAATACACTTCTAAACTCGAAATCAAGGAAAAGATACGATTCGGAGTACTCATATTCCAAAGATGAAGGAAGAAAAAGCAAGACAAATGTAGATCAGGATGGATTAGGTAAATCAATTTGTCTGCTATAGTAAATTGTGAAACGACACCCCTTCTGCTTCTTTTACCTTGAAAGGCACAATCTTTTGCATTTATTTTATTCATACGATTAAACCACCTTCGATGCACATATGTCTGTTAAATAGCAAAAGGGATTGTTTTTTTGTGCTACTTTTAGAAAGAAAATCTTGCAGAATGTTCTTAATCCATACTTTTTAAACGATGTTGTGCTGTGATGTTGTGAAAAAAAAAATTGCAGGAGTATAATGCTGATGTTACCCGGAAATATAGCATCAAATCAACACGATTAATTTATGTGGATTTTTTCATTGAAATATACAGCAGCAGCAGCAAATCAGCACGATTAATTTATGTGGATATTTAAACTGAAATACCCATACTGTAAGCTAGTAAGCAACGTACCTGAGTATAATGCTGATGGTTTTGATTATATTGCTCATTTTTTATCCACACGATTAATCTATGTGGATTTTTTCACTGAAATACCAATGTTGTAAGTACGCAACGTACCTGAAATGCGTGTTACAACGATGAAACGAAGCAGAAAGGAAGTATTCACTGCTGGAATTAGTTTATGCTGAAATACCAATGCTGTAAGTAAACAATCTGTTTATGGAATTTGTACTCCTCTTGCTGGAAGCAGAAATAGTCGGACATTGATGAAAAGCAAAACGAATCTTGAAAGGGATGATAAAATAGTTAACTGCGGCTATTGTGTACAATTTTTGTGGATTGGATTCTTGTGAAATGGTGTAACGTGATATACAGATTTTTAGAATTGATATTAGTAATGGATAATAGTTGTGATAATGGAGAAGGTGGATAGTGAGAGTGTGGTGGGTTAATTTTGGAATGCAGTTAATTTTTTTAGGAGTTACATTGTGGTGCGTGGGTTACATTGTGGTGCAGTTAATTTTTTTAGGAGTAATGTGTGGGTTTTGTATTTCTTTTTTGGAATAAATTTTTTTTTTTTTGCTTTATTGGAGGATAGTGGAAGGTTGGTGCAGCTTTTTTTGTTTGTGAGTAAAGCGTGGGTTGTGAATTTTTTTTTTTTTGGAATATTTAATTCTTTTTTGCTAAACTGGAGTTTTTTTATTGGTTTTTCTTGAGGAGGAAAACCGGGTATGGGTTGGGTCAATTGACGGTTTTTTTACTCTGAAATATATAATAAGAAATATATATATATATATATATATATACTGTTTTTTTACAGTTACACTGACGTTGTTGTTCAACAAGAAACACCAGTGACACTGACGTTCACTTTATATAAAAGATCATCAGGTGGCAAAGTAATTTTGTGACGCCCCGTCCCGGATATCGAGTCTTTATCCGGAAAGAACGCCCGGCATGCATATATTAACGTTTTAAATCGTCAAAAGTAATATATGCATAAGCCTCGTAACAATTAATCAGAGTAAAAGCGAAATAAATTAAAACTAAAGATAACTCGTAAAAGAATGTCAAACGACAAACAACGGATCACCAAGTCCCAAAATCTACGCCTAAGAAAACTGCCCGACAAACAACGAAATAAATGTTGTTTAATTTATTACATTCCAAATGAAACCGAAAAGATACTAAAGTCCACCTCTCAAATCCGAATAATAAAATGCATAAATAAAAGTGTCAACATCAACATATCATCTCGAGCTCAAACATCGGCTCCATCAACTCCATCATCGCATCTATACTCATCATCGTCCTGATAACCACCTTCTCGGGGTGGGGATAATAAAGAAGAGGGGGTAAATACGTACGTACTTAGTAAGGGGCAGAAGAAATAGTTACACATATTGATCTACACACATACCACATATGTTGCATTAAAATACACTCCCCTCTACTAAGTCTGTTAGCACCATCACGAGCAATTATCTATGTTACATTGTAATTCAAGGACACAATGCCCGAATGATAGGTATGCACCGGGACATATTCAGCACCTCATATGGCACGGATGGTTCCGTGTGGAACATTTCCGAAAACCTGAATATTGTCCGTTACGTATGAGAAATGATTCCATGCTGTGAATCATAAATGTGCCTCACCAAGAATTACAACGTTTTAGTTTTTAGACTCATCACATATGTTTATTACGTAGTTAATCTAATCACCTAAATTCATTCCACTTAAAAATGCTTCCTAAGGACATTTAGTCCTAGACAATCTAGATTAACTACCTAGCACGTTGGAAAAGACATCAATGACTACTAAATCAATTACCCCGCAAGGTCTAAACAACCGCCTTCTGGGCTACCACCCTCTCCCCACAGAGGGTCTCAGTTGTGGCGATTGATGTTAAGGCACATGAAGTCGGAAGTTAGACATTGTCAATTACCATATAATGTTTCAAAAGAACCTACAAACCACACCGTATCGTGTAATACGCGTAAAAGCACAAAATTATATAATACACTTTTACCATACACAATATCTATTAAATGAACATAATAACAATCCCTTTTTTTCCCTGAAAATACAAATAAAAAATCTCACAGAATCGCTTAAGATCAAGCCACTGAACCAATTCTACCAACAACATAATAACGATTGTTATTACTATTATTATATAGGGCCAATTATTTAAAAGGACTGATTTTCAACTTATTAGGGGTAATAGGACACTCCGAAATCTTATTTAGTTATAAGGACATTCTAATTTTAAGAAGGAAACTTATTTAGTTATAAGGACATTCTAATTTAAAGTGGATAAAAAGGAAGAAGGAAAAAAAAGAAGGAGGGAAAAAAAAAAGCATTCAAAGTAATAAAAAAAAAAAAAAAAAACTTACTGTGTGCGTGGGTTTTTTTTTTTGTTTGTTTTATAATTCACCATATTTCTAAAGGTCATATATTTTGATTAAAACTCGGATCATCATAATTTTTTCATTAAAATTCATATTTTTTCGTCTTCTTTATTCTAAAATCAAATTTGATATTTTTCCGAATAAATTTCATAAAATCAATTTTTTTCTTCATAAAACTCGACGTGACGTATTGATCACCGTCATGCATTGACCACCTACCCGGATGCATTGGCCACCGGGATCCATTAACCACCCCGATGCATTCACCGCCGTGATTCATTGGCTACCATGATGTATTGACCGCCGCGATCCATTGACAACCTTGATCAGTGACATCTAATTGTAGCGATTTATGCAATGACGTCTCATTGTAGCGATTTATGCAGTGACTTCTTATTGTAGCGATCTATGCAGTGATGTCTTATTGTATCGAATTATGCACTAACGTGTTATTGTAACGATTTATGCAGTGACGTGTTATTGTAACAATTTATACATACCTTTGGTTGTAAAAATATGCATTGAAACCAAAAAAAAAAACAAAAGAAATACAGTTATTTTACAAATTTATCAAAAATTTAAACCAACACTAATCAAATAAACCAACATCAATCAAATATTTAAAGATAACAAAGAAATAAAGTTACTTTACAAAGTTATCAAATGTGTGTATCAAGTTGTATATGCGGTGACATCAATATCATTGCATCAGTTATCTAACTGTAAATACAGTCATCAATGTCACTGCTTCATACATCAATGTCACTGCAAAAGTCATCAATGTCCATGCATCAGACATCAATGTCACTGCATAAGTCGTCAATGTCACTGCATAAGTCGTCAATGTCACTGCTGTTAAGGGTGACTTTATACGGTTTAAAACGCTATATTCTATGATATTTCCCTTCATATTCGTATAATTTGCATTAGAAACGAGTGTTTAATAGATTTATTAAGCAAATGAGGTTTTGAATGAGTTATTCATAAAATTGGTTAATTTTGGTGCTTTAATTGTGATTTTTATGATTATTTGGACGATATTACATTTTGCGATGTTTTAATGTGTTATAGGTACATGTTTGATGCTCAAATGTTGATCAAAAAGAGATAAGAGTCGAATTTCATTGATGATAAAAAGATAATGATGATTGGATTTGATGAAAAGAGATAGAGATGAAGAAATCAAGATGAAGTCGCACTTGAACTGGCGTCCATCAGCTTGAACTGGCGTCCAGAGTGGACGGGCATTTGACATCCTGGACGAACGTCCAGGAGGAGCTTTTACATTCAGGATGATTAGATTTTTCCTGGACGAGCGTCCAATTTAAAGAAGGACGGGCGTCTGATCCAGCTCGGCCCGACTCGAAGAAGTTTACATAAGCTGGACGGGCGTTCACCCTTTCCAGACGGGCGTCCGAACGCCGACTTAGCAGAACCGACCTGAAATTCTATATATAGCTGCGGTTTTCTCCACACAAATCATCATATATTCGAACCCTAAACCCTAGGGGCGGCTAAGCTGTATTCTCCCT
Organism: Gentiana macrophylla; assembly: GCA_026214975.1. Taxonomy (NCBI): domain Eukaryota; kingdom Viridiplantae; phylum Streptophyta; class Magnoliopsida; order Gentianales; family Gentianaceae; genus Gentiana; species Gentiana macrophylla. Next base: position 30,210,603 of record CM047816.1, on the reverse strand, counting down.
TAGTTTACAAACAGTTTTTACTTAAATACTTTTATGCACATTTATTCTAAACAATTCGAATCTCGAAGAGGATGCTAAGAGGCTAGACCTCCTTTGAACAAGCGTTGTGAAGCCATCCAATCAACAATTCAGTTTTGTTCTTGATTATCTTGTGAGTATTTTAATTCAAGTTGTTTCTTTATCATGTTTTTCATGTTGTTATGCAATTTATATCGAAAGATCGTTGCATGTTGATTGCTTGTCTTGATGAAAATCATGTTAAACTTTAGATCACCGTGATAAAGAATAGATCTTAAATCTAATTAACGAGAGTTATTAGGTTAGATTTCTAGATTAAAAACGTTAAAGTTTACATCTTTGGTTAGAAGAAGCGTTAATCTTAGATTGAAAGATAGAGATTAATAGATGAACTATCTAAGAAATTAGGGTTCGTACTTTAGATGAGATGAATCACAACTTGGTTAAAGATCACGAGATAACCTGAATTGAAATTGATTGTTGTTGGATAGGTGGATCAATTGCTTGTTCGTTCGTAAATCATTAATTAAAACCCCTTGAATTTGAATTGTTTAGCTTAGTTAGTCTTTTATTGCATATTAGGTTTAGCTTAGTTTAAATTGGTTCGCAACTATATTTTCCTGGCTTTAGATCTCGATCTTATTCATCGATTACGTTGTTATCTTCCGTTTAAGTTATTCACTATTTTATTTTCATTTCTGTTTAGTAGTAGTAGTCGTGACATAGTTAGGTTGGGAATAAGAACTAGAATTCACAACCCCGATTCCCCGTAAGATCGACCCGGTATTAATCTCTATACTACGATCCTTATACTTGAGGGAAACCGGATTTATAAATATTTATTACTTGTTTGTTGTGTTAGATAAATCCGTGACAACTGCATAAAACCTAACAACTGCATCAGTCAGCTCTGCTCTTGTTTTGCATTTCTCCAAATGTGGAGCTTTTAATATGGATAGAAGTACAAGTTTGGTGAAACTACAAAGACTCTTCACTATGACTCTTGTAATGGCCACACGTTGTTTGCGCCCTCCTGATAATTGGATTCATTGTGGAATCCCTCAATTCTTTAACACGATCTTGAATCATTTGACGATCTTGTTTAGCTTAATGTCCCTGCATCATTCATCAATGTCACTGCATCGGACATCAATGTCCCTGCATCAGACATCAATGTCCATGCATCAAACATCAATGTCACTGCATAAGTCATCAATGTCACTGCTTCAGACATCAATGTCACTGCTTCAGACATCAATGTCACTGCATAAGTCATCAATGTCACTGCTTCAGACATCAATGTCACTGCATCTATAAAAAAACAAACAAACAAATATCAGCTCCAGCGCTTCATCTTTTCTTCTTCTTTTTTTTTTCTTCCAGCGCTTCATCTTTTTTTATATTCTTATTCCTTCCTTTTTCTTCTTTATCCACTTGAAATTAGAATGTCCTTATAACTAAATAAGTTTCCTTCTTAAAATTAGAATGTCCTTATAACTAAATAAGATTTCGGAGTGTCCTAAATGATCATTAATTCTCTAACGACGGCCTTATAACTAATTTGCACTATTATATATTGCTCTTCACGACAACAACAAAAAAACTAAACAAATCATCTTGATACCTAACCTATTATTCCTTTGCTGCCGATTAACAAACTCAGTTACAATTAAATTTGTTGTATTTATTTCTCTGTTGGTCACAACCGTAAACGAAAATATTGTGCAGTTAAATATCGAATTTGCTTCTTTCTGCAACTTAAAATAGACGAGGAGCCAAAAGTCGAACCATTGCGACAACAACAACAATAACAACCAACACTAATATAATATAATTAAATACCGTTAAACACCCCCTTACCTTAGCAATTTCAAAAGCGATTGAAAGCGAAAACGGATAGTAAAAAGCTTCAATCCTCGATTCCAATAACTTCTACGAATCACCTACGATAATTTACCATTACACTACGATTAGGCAACCTTCTAATTCACCAAAGCTCAGATTTTCTCAAGAACATACGGAATCTATAATTAGGGTTAGGAATGAAAATTTACCGAAAAAAAGAACGGTTGGTATCGAAACGATCGCCTCCTCGCGGTGATCAATTTCTTCTACTATGGTCTGCACCGAAAATCAACCGTTAAATCCTGAATTTGGAAAACGGCGCTCGAACTTTTCTTTTTTTCTTCTCCCTGTTCTTACCGCCGGCTTGTCCCCTTCTTTATCAGAAAAGTTGCGTATGAGAGTAATGGGAATTAAGGGAAGTATTTCCGTTAAATACTCCTTTAATAAATCATTGACTAAATAATTAATACCCTTATAATTATTTTCTTTTAGGTTAAATATAAAACATGAAAATAAATAATTAAATTTCTTTTTTACATCTTTACCCTTCTTGAATTTTCGGTACATTACAAATTTTTTGTGGTTCCGAAAACAATAAAGTGTTGAAAGTAAATAGGGGTGTGCCGATAGACCGGGAAATAACGAGATCGTTTCTCAAGACGGGAAAAAAGAAAGAATTGTCAAAGCTCTATCCGAAATTATTGGCAAATTGGCAGAACAAGGTGCAACCATCAGCTTTAGGGACAGAAATCTCAAAAGGAAAGCACGTAAAGGATTAGAGTTAAAGAAGAAAAAATTTCCATCTCAGACAAAATTATGGAACTGGGTCACAGCCTGGTAGTTGATTTTGGTCCAATTAAAGACAAAGGAGACATCGCAGGTCTCATTACATGTTAGTTTCCTATCTTTTGCTCAATGCGCATTGTGTTTTTTTTTTTTTTTCCCCCTATGAAGATGATTTCCATCAATATTAAGCAATTTCTCACTTGTGCGTGCTGGAAATATCTGGGGGTGATCAAATGATGTTGATTTATTATACTCTCCATCTAACGGTGCAGCTGGAGGTCTTGCTTGTGCATGTGGAAGAAGAACATTTTTTCTAATGTTGGTTGCTTCAGTGGTGATGGTTATTTTTGTGCCTCTGGCTCGCCGTATTGATTTGCCTCTTCGGATCATCAATGTGTACGCACCGCAATCTCTTCATGAGAAAGGAGGTATGTGGTCCAACATCTTGTCTCATATCTGTCGTTTGGAATGGATTCATTTTTGTCATTGGAGATTTTTAATTCTGTTTGTGGTAAAAATTCGCGGGGATGGTTTTGAACACTAAGCTGAAATGTGTTAAATTCTTCAAAGCACAATGGATGCTTGATAAAAGTGATGTTATGAGGTGTGTTAAACATTTCGAGGCTGTTGGTCATTTAGATAAAGGTTTAAACTCTTCCTTTATTTCTCTTATCCCCAAGAAATGTAACCCCACGTCTTTCAGAGATTATCGGCCCATCAGCTTAGTTGGATCCTTTAACAAAATTGTTTCCAAAGTGCTTGCTGAGAGATTAAAAACAGTCTTACATCTCTTGATTGGTGAGACGCAGACATCTCTTAAGGGCTGCCTAAATTCTGCTCGAGTATCCGTCCTTGTAAATGGGAGCCCAACTGCCGAATTTCCTACGGAAAGAGGATTAAGACAAGGTGATCCTCTATCCCCTTTCTCTTTCTCATAGTGGCTGAAGCTTTGAACACCCCTATTCTTTCAGCTAAACAAAAAGGTTTGATAAAAGGCATATCGGTGGGGAAAGATAACGTGGAAATCACTCATCTTCAATTTGCAGACGACACCTTATTTTTTGGGGTTTGTAACAATGATTATCTTTCGGCCTTAGGAAGATTGTTAAAAATCTTTGCTGCTATATCCGGGCTCAAGCTTAATTCGGGCAAATGTAGATTGTTTGGGATCAACGTTGATGACGAAAGTTTGGTTCATGGAACGAGAATTCTTCGATGCAATGTGGGTGTCGTGCCATTTACGTATTTGGGTCTTCCTGTTGGGGCCAACATGAACAAGGTTTCTTCATGGCAACTTGTCATCAACAAATTTAAATCCAAACTTGCAGGTTGGAAGGCGAGGTTTCTCTTGGATGGGGGAAGGATCACTCTTGTTAAATCTGTGCTCGGAAATCTTGCTACCTATTTTTTCTCTATTTATCATGCGCCGAAGGCTGTTGTCACTTCTTTCGAGAGTTTGAGATCAAATTTTTTTTAGGGGTGGGAGAAAAAAAGCTTGCTTTATCTTCATTGTCATTAATTCTTCAACCAAAAAAAATGGGGTGGGCTGGGGGTGGGGGGCTTGATGGTTCAAAATTTAGCTTTGATAGGCAAATGGTGGTGGAGATTTCGCGTGGAGACTGATGCGCTGTGGAGGAAAGTTGTTGTTTCTACTTATGCAGTTGAGGGGGGTTTTGGTGCGGGAAGGGAATTCAAGGGAGCATCAGGGCGGGGTTTCGGTAGAATATGGGGTGTCATTATTAGAAGTTGTAAGCGAATTGACGGTGCATGGGCACCTCTTCTTACTTCTCATAGAATTAGAGTGGGTAATGGAGTAAGTACTAAATTTTGGTCTTATCCTTGGGTGGGTAATTTCCGGCTAAGTGATACCTTTCCTAGACTTTATAAAGGTCATTATTCAAAAATTATGTTGTAAATGAGCGTGGCAGGTTTGAGGATGGTGTGTGGAGATGGGAGATTGCTTGGAGGAGAGGGGTGAGGGGAAGGGAGGAGAGCGATTTAGAGCGTCTTTTGCAAATTTTATCATCTAACATATTGTGTGCAGATACTATTGATCATCACTCTTGTACTTTATCGGCGAGCGGCAATTTTAAGGTGTCTACCCTTAAGAATTTGTTGATGGAATTTGATATCTTTGTTGGCATTAGCAATCCTAACGCTTCCCAACAAATTGGACCAACTTGGTACCATCGAAAGTCAATGTGTTCTTTTGGAAAGCATCTAATTGCAGATTACCTACAAAATCAAATATGGTCATAAGAGGCATCTCTGTACCAAACACAAGGTGTCCTTTTTGTAATCTTGTGGAGGAGGACGAGAAGCATTTGTTTGTCCTTTGTATCTTTTCAAGAAGTTTTTGGGAACGGATTTTTAGATGGTTTGACGTTCTGGACGGCTTTCCTTTGGATTGGAAAATCTTTTGCACGTATACCCCCACAACTTTCAGCATTCTTAATGTTCCTTGGCTGTGGGAGAGTATTAGGAAATTGAGTATGTGGAGCTTGTGGCTATCCAGAAATAAGACCATTTTTCATGCTAAACCATTTGATGTTGATGCAAATTTCAAAGAATTTCAATTGATCGGCTTTGCAGGGTGACGATGCTGGAAATCGTCGGATAATAATTCCGGGGCTTTTTGATCCTAGTGGAAACCTGCACAAGATTCAAGAACATTAAAAATGGTAAAGAGGGGGCAGTTTGTGTTTGTTTAGACTGGATTTGAGATGTTGTATCTCAAGCTGCCTACGTATCCTGTTAATTAGTCAGGAATCAAGTCATCGTAGTTCCTTAGGAATTGTTTATATAGAGGGACTTGTGCCCTAGGCTTGCATGGGCCGTGTCATTGTTGGACTGTGATATCGCGTTTCATAAGGAAGGAGATAATTATGATCCAATCCCCTTAATTATAGGAGATAATCTCGGTGATTTGAATATCATATCATAGCCTTTATGGCTAAGAATTCTTTCCATGTTTATCTGACTAATCATGCACATGGGAAATTAGTCTGAGATAGACACAGACCGTCCTGTGAAATCCGAGCTGAGTTGACTGATCACTTGCACTTTGGCCGACCTGCAGAGGTCGGGGAGGATGGCCGATATGGGCTCAGCTCGGATTCTTGGGGCTCTTGGCCCTTAAGGTGGACTCTCTATCTTCATTTATTGTTGAATCGTTGTGGGGATCACACGTGGCGAGGTGCTAATCCAACCATAATCATAAGCCCCCTAGATCCAGCTGAACTACTGAGGTCGGCATGGATCAACCTGAATTGCGGCTCGGCTCGGTCATATAGACTTGTAGGTTTTTAAACATCCATTGCCAGGTGGTAGGACTGGCGTTATGACGTTGTCATAACCGTCCCGGGATTCGAGGCATCGTTGCCCACTAACTTGAATTGGTATGATTCCTAAGACGTGTTGGGGGTTATAACCCTATCATATCAATCATTTCTCATTACCGTTGTTTATTAAATCAGAAGATCGAGACCATCATGTTGATTGCTCTCCCTTCCGACTTATCTAATCTCCTAATTTGACAAGTAAGCCACTCGTTAGTCTTATTTGCATTCTTTCTCTATTTGAGTCTATTTTCTCATATTGTTCTCCTTAGTCAGTGTAATCGACTCTCACCGGAACCCTAGATACCAAGATGACCCTCACTGGTAGTGGGCATGTCAGATCCATTCTCTTTCAATGAGATATGGATGAAATTTGTGAGTTGCACGGGATCTATAGGGAGAGATATGAGCCTAATTTGCCCCCTGATCCTCATCTCTAGGCGCGTGACCAGCCGGATGGGTTCTGTGCTGTACACAAAGAGTACTTCGAGGTTGGCCTCAGGCTCTTGTTCTGCCCGGCTCTCATCGTTGTGCTTCATTATTACGAATTAGGGCTTACCCAAATAGCCCCCAATGGTACCAGGGCCATCATTGGGTTTGCTATTTGTTGCCGGTTAATTAACATCAAGTTTTCAGTGAGGAGGTTTAGGTAAGGACCACCCAAACTGATATTACTTCTCCCGGAGGACCGGTCGTTCGAGCAATGTTCTTATTATCCAAAAGGGGGATTCGTCTCACAAACGATGGAAGGAGTGACCCTTTTTTTGTTCGGCATGAAGGTCATCTTGAGTTAAGTCAATGGAACTCGTGGGAGCTAGATAAGGATGAACGCCCCGATCTTGACGACAAGTTGGTGGAGAAGACCCACGAGTCCGGGTACTTTACCGAGTGGAAAGATCTGTACGACGAGCTGATCACAGCGGCTCGGTTGGAAGACGTGGGGCCTCATCCCCATATTGCCCTTAGTCTAGCAGAGTGGCGTTCCTGTAGGGTGTATTTCCTTTTTTTTTTCCAGCTTGTGCTTTGTTCTTACATTGATTTGTTTATATAACAAACAATTCTTTTTTGTTGTTTGCAGTGGCTGACTTTGCTGACTTGCTATCTGGTGCCGAGGATGAGGTCGACCAGGCTGGGAGTGCTCCCAGAGGACGGTAAGCGTGGAGCCTGTTACTCAGTCTTTGGGGGGCAACAAGGACACTTCCTCGACAGTGCCACCCTCCTCCCACCCGGTCCCGGAGGAAGCTAATCCAACCACCTATAATGCATCTGACCTAGAAACCCACAATAGAGGCCTGCCAAAAATGGCCGATTAGGCGTACTCTACGAGGGAGCTCAGGGGCGAGAAGACCCGGAAGATGCTGCTTTTAATCAAGAGCAGCTCCGCCAGATGTCAGACGAGGAGCTGTCTGTGGTTGGCTTCAAGTCGACAGAATTTGTAAGTTTCTTTCTTTTATCTTGTGACTGTGTTCAACTGTTCTTTGCACTGCTGACATCTTTTTTGTTTTTTTTAGGGTACTCTGTTCGGGCAGGAAGTCTTCCGGCGATTGGGGAAAGCTTCTACAGACACGGCCGACCTCTCAAAACAGATTGCCGATCTGAAGGCCGGGCGGGCAAAGCAGAGGGGGACCATTGTGTCCAAGGATAAGGAGATTGAGGACCTCCACAAGAAGCTTCAGGCTCGGTAGGCCGAGCTAAAGACGGTGGCAGATGAACTTACGGAGGAACGGAGGAAGAGGGAGCAGGCTACGGCCGAGCTCCAGACGAAGTTGGCTAATCTGGAGGCTACTATTCCGGCATGAGCTGCTGAAGCTATTCAATAGTATAAGGCTTCAGAGGACTTTGCTAAGGCCCTGAAGCTGTTGCTCATTCCAATTCTGAACCATGGCTACACTCAAGGTGTAGATGAGGCGAAGGGTCAGTTCCCCGACCTGGTCATTGACAATCTTCCTAAGGTGGCTTTCTATTAGCCTGGGATGAGAAAGGTCTATGACGAACGTCTAAAGGAGTTCAAAGCAGGAATGGACATCGTGTCCAAGTATTCTGGCCAAGCCACAGTTTCTACTTCCAGTTCGATTCCTCCTTCCGAGCAGCAGAATAATCCAACCCCGGACACTTAGATCAGTAGGGTTTAGGGATTTCTTTGTTTCGAAATTTCAACCGTATTGTAAATTTCTTATTTGATAATGGAAACGCTTTTTGACAATGCATTTCTTTTAAGTAACTTTTTTGACTTTATTGTTGATGGGGTATGTTGCCCCCATTATGCCATTCATTAACCAATGGTTTCGGATGGCATACTTGTGTGTTTGTTGCACATATATGGCCGAGCCTGACATATGAGGCTCGGATATTTGCCTATATGGGTCTGATCTGACGGAGTTCAGATAGTTATTCTCGGCAAGTTTATTAGTCTCGTGTTGATTTTCGTGTAGATGAGTTAGATGTTACTGACTTCTCGTGTTAGGTGCGTGGCGAACTGGGCCAAGTCGAACTGACTTCTCGCATTAACTTTATGGAGAGCGGGGCCAGATTACACTGACTTCCCACGTTTAGTGTTGGGCGAGCTGGGCAAGATTAGACTGACTTCCCGCTTTAAGTTTTGGGCGTGCTGGGCCAGATTAGACTGACTTCCCGCCTTAAGTTTACGGCGAGCTGGGCCAGATTAGAATGACATCCCGCGTTAAGTTTACGGTGAGTTGGGCCAGATTACACTGACTTTCCGCGTTAAGTTTACGGCTAGCTCGACTTGTGGAGCTCGGTTAATTTGTCCTTGTGGATTTATATGATCAATTATGATAAGGCATACGCAATCCCAAAATAAGGCATATGCAAATTTATCATGAGATTCAAATGCTATTTAAGTTGGAATATATGCAATTTCACTACAGGGAAGTTTCTTATCCAAGCTAAAGATGGATTTTGTAGACTCCTGACTCGTGATACTCATGTTTATGAAGTCGTGTATTTGATAACATGTGGTGCTCTGTCTGATCTGATTGTATTTAATTGCATTGCAGGACAATGCAATGGCTACGTAGCTCCAACCTCACGGATTGGACTTCTGGGAAGTTAGTTTGTTCAACTTTGTAGATTTGTGTATTGACCTAGATTTTTTATGCCAAATTGTTGTATAACGGATGACTGCTGAGGAGATTTGAAGCTCAGATTAGGTCTTTTTTATGCTTTGGTTTTACTTTTGTTTATTAAATATATTGGCTTGAGAATGTAAAATAGTATGTGCCTCTTTTTTTTGAACTCTGTATGTGCCTCTTACATACTGGAGAATTGGGGAGCAACAAACTGTTTGCAATAATATATATATATATATATATATATATATATATATATATATATATATATATATATATATATATATATATATATTAAAATAAAAAATAGTTTTAGGGCGTTTTTAAGTGTCCTTTTAAGGGAATAATATGGTGTTTCACGAAGTCTTTTAAAAAACATCAGGGCGTTTCAAGCTGCCCCATCAGGGCTGTGTTAGGGCGTTTCAAATTGCCTTATCATGGAATTTGTTAGGGCGTTTTTCTTGTATCCTATAATGACGTTAAAAAACACTGTAAAGTCTATTGCAACATCGACAGAAAGGGCGTTCCATATATAGGGCGTTTTGAAACGCCCTTAAAGACCTTTTTTGGAGCAGTGAGCTGCCGAGGGTGTTGTCTTCTTAGCATTTTGATGCGGTGCTCCCTGACCATATCCTTGATTAGTCCCAAAGTTCCTTTTAGCACTAATAATCATTGTAGTCTTACTCTTAAAGGTCTCAACTTCCAAATCCTTGTTCAACAACTCAGCCATATTTCTTGGTGTAGCACCCAGCATCCCTACTTAAATCTCACGTGATAACCCATTCTTGTAGAGTGCCATCTTCCTCTCTTCAATTCTCATAAGCTCAGGATAAAACCTACCCAACTCATTGAACTTGTTGGTATACTGTGGAACTGTCATATAAGTGCCCTGCTTATGGCTTAAGAACTGACTCGCCTTGTCTGCTTGTACCGTAGCCGGGAAGTACTCATTGTAGAAAAAAATCTTGAACCCTTCCCGATCTGTAACCTTTCTATTGCTACTCTCTATGGAATCTATCCAAGCTTCAATTGTACCCAAAATAAAACCAACCGCTAGATGGGCCATCTCTGCCTCTGGTACATACATTCATGTTTCTGCACGCCTTCTCAAAACCTCTTAGCCATGCTTCAGCCTTTGACGGTTCCACATTCCTATGAAAGTCTTGGACTCGGTTCCTCTTCAGCTTCGTGTACCAGTCAACCGAAGGTGCTTGTTTGAAAACTGGTGGTGGTCTAACTGGTGGGTATACTGGAAGATATTCAAGGGGTGCCTGTGGTTCTGGAGATGCTTGGTGTAGGTAAGGCTGTTGTTGTGAATATGGTGGTTGTTGAGGTCATAGTGGAGGGATCACTTATGGCTCAGTTTGATAAGGATGGTATCTTTGATGGTGTTGTGGGTTGTGGTGAGGTTGGTTGAATCTATAGGGTGGGTAGCCAACATCTTGCTGGTGATCAAAACGTGGTGAAGGTGGTATAGTAGGTCGAGGGGTATGGCCTACGAGTGGAGGATAAAAGGTCTATTATTGAGGATGACGGAACATTTGAGGAGAAGGGTGACTTACCGGTGGAGGTGGAAGGTATACACTTACCAGTGAAGGTACATGCACTGGCGGAATTTCACCCACTATAGTGACACGGATGGGTTCCTGCCCAGGCCCGTGTGGGATATAGTTGTACCTTGTTTCTGGTTGAAACTGGGGTCGTGGCGTTGGGCTCTATTGAGGCCATGTAGTGTGGTACTGGTGAGGTGAAGGATTCGGTTTCATGAACCCGCTGTTAACCACTAGTGTCGAATCATCCGGTCGCACTCCTGAACTTTCCACACCATGAGCTCATGTTCTAGTTGTCACCGTTCTGAAAGATCAGAATATTACTAAAAGATGTAAAGAAGTCTTATCTTAAAAGAAATGAAGCCTAAAGAAAGCTTGCTGTGATACCAACTGTAACTCCCCTTTCCCGGATACTGAGTCCTTATCCGGAAAATAAACGTTCGGCACGTATAATATTAAACAAATTCAATATCTAATGTAAACCTCTACTACGTCGTATCGAATTAGCAAAACGGAAGCAAAAGACCCGGGTATATTTTTTTAAACAAATGATAAGAATAGAAACATTCACTAAAGATGGAAATGTAACTTATTACAACTAAAATTACAAAAGAACGTATAACATACGAAACCTCCAAAAGAATGAATAAAAGAAACTACAAGTCTTAAAAGCAAACATTTCGTATTCCAATAAAAAAAACAAATGAAACTTTTAGTCTTAAAATGTCATAAAATGAAAGATTAAATGTAAAGCTTCAACGAAGGCGTCCTCAAACGTCGTCATCAAAATCCTCTTCGTAATCTAGGTCAACCTAATCATCTTCTCATCCCCAAACACATAGAAAAACATTCATTTGAGGTAAGTACAACGTACTTAATAAAAGAGAGAAGCTATGATTTAATTAAGATTTATAAAACGAGATTCATGATTAACATGTTATCATTATAAGACCGACTCAATCTGGGGTTCATTTCATGTCCATCAACATGTCATGACTATATGTTTCTAGCTTAACCTATCTCTGTTACAACTGCACTCAAGGGCACTACGCCTGATGAAAATCCACCAGAAGATATAGATTGCAACCTATTGGTGGATCACACCAATGGCAATAGGAAAAAGACCGATGATGCACACGTTCGGTGAAGTTCCTCCACTGCCATTTAGCCGTTTAAAGGCCAACAGCGTTGTTCGCTTTATTTAAACGCCCACACATGCGATATGGTCTGGTGTCTATCCAAGAGTGGCATGTTGTTTAGTCTTTTACTAGTCAAGTATGTATTTTTATTAATTGTTAACTAGACACCTAAGTGTTTTCAAGACAAACCTTACCTTAACGGACCTACTCCCTCACCTAAACCATTAGACAACACATCCTATCACATACATAGACATTGATTAATACTAACTCATCAAAGCACAAGCCTATCATGCCCTTCCGATGGTCCCGAACTTCAACTCCTAAGAAGTGTACATTTGGTGCTAGAACTAAACGCATCAGAAACTCAATCAAGGCTTGTTCATGTTCATTTAAAGTTATTAGATCGAGAAACAACATTTAAAACTTCACTCAGGGCATAAAACAACATTTTCCCCAAAACTGGAGACAATGCGTGTGCATTGATCTTCCAGAAGCTTGCTGAAAGTTTCTGTCCGGCCAATGAGTGTGCAATGCCTGCAATGCGTGCGCATTGCTCATGCTGGGAGAAAATTTGACCATCCCCAAACGGAAATGCTTGTGCATTGCCTTCAATGTGTGCGCATTGCACCTACTGGAAATAAAACCGGACCTCTTGTATCCCGAATGCGTGCGCATTCCGGTGAATGTGTGTGCATTCGACACTATAAAACCCTAAACTCTATTTTTTCAGCACTTTATGATCTCTACTCGATCCCAAACATGTTCAACACGAAAATACTCAGAAAAATAGCAGAAAAACACAACTTTTACAAACCATAACATCTCATACTCTTAAACGATCAATCAACAAGATTTCTATCATCTAAAACGTATCCAATCATCAATCTTAACCCTAAAACAACCATAGGAAGAGTCTTTTACCTTTTAGCAAGCTAATCCAACAACAAGAGCTATGAAAATCTGCAGCAAAACTTGATCATTCTCACAGAAAACCTATGTGATCAATCCAAATTTAGTTTAGAATCGATCACATGCTTCTAAACAAACAAGACTACAAATTTAGGAGTTTAAATTCAATAAACTTGATCCAAAACCCATTGTTAAGGGTGATTTTATACGATTTGTAACGTTATATTTTATAATGATTTCCTCCATATTTGTATAATTTGCATAGAAATCAAGCTTTATATTGAAATATTGAGCAAGTGATGTTTTTAATGGGTTAGTTGCAAAATTGTATGATTTATGTGTAAAATTGATGGTTTTATATTGATTTGGAAGATACTACATTTTGCAATGTTTTTGATGTATTGTAGATACACAATTTCGACCAAAAAGAGGATTAAAAGAGGTTAACAATCGGATTAGTGAAGAGGAGAAGAGATAAAGATGAAATCGAAGAGATAAAGATGAGAAGATCGATTTTTGATCCACGGAATCAAGCGCCCAAGTCCCGTCGGCTGGATGCGGCGTCGAATATTGGGTCAAGCGTCCGGAGAAGAAAGTTGATTCGAGAGAGTTTGGGCCGAGTGGGACGGGCGTCTGAAGCAAGTCCAAGGCACCCGACGCAGCGTCGGAAGGAATGGACGGGCGTCCAACACCGACTTCAAAGACTGACCGACTTACTTTCCCTATAAATAGCAAAGTATGATTTCAACCCTAAAAATACATTATTGAGACCTATTGATACACAATCATTGGAGAAAACCTAGCGCCCCACTTCCCAGTGAGGGGAATTTGGGGTTGCGATTTTTCTTGTTTCTTTTCCGTTTTCCATTTCGTTTTGCTGCTACTTTATGCTGAATGCTTGGAGGCTGAGCAATTGTTCAAACTATGTGAATCCGTTTCAGCAGGTTCTTTCTTTTCAATCTAGATTTGTTTTATGAATTTGATTAAAGTTGTATTTTTCCCATGTGTTTATTTTGTTATGCAATCGATATCGAAAGATGAATTGTTGTTGATGTTTACCGTATGACGAGAGTCGGTGTAAACCTTAGATCACCATAGGAAAGATGGGATTTTTAATCTTGACATAACGAGAGTTGATAGGTTGAATATCTAGGTTGCTAGATTGAGAGATCTTACACCTTGTTTTGATAGCGTCAATCTTATATATCGAGAGATGAGAGATTGATAGGCGAATTATCTACGAGAGTAGGAATTCATACCTTTGTTAGGTGAACCACATCTTTAATTAAATCATCACAAGATAACTTTAGAGAGGCAATAGAGGGTTGCGGGAACGGTGGATTATTGTTTGTTCGTTGTTTAATCACCATGATCATCTTCTTGTTTACTGTTTATTTTATAGTTTATAGTTTAGATTTCGTTTCCGCTTTTATCCTTCCTGGCTTTGGACTGACAATCCTCTGTCCAGTTTATCTTTTCGTTCTATTATATTAGGTTTAATAATAATAGTATCAATCTTAGGAAAATTAATGAACTAGATATCCCGATTCCCTGTGACCGACTCCGGTATTAATCGTTGTACTACGATCCCTACACTTGGGGAATACCGGATTTATAAATATTTATTACTTGTTGTTTTGTTAGATAAAATCCGTGACACCCATCTAGGTCGAAATCTCTTACCTTAACAAAGCTCCAAACTTTTTGAGTTGAAACGACGCCTACTTCACGACGATTCCAATGCTCTACTCAATCTCAAAACTATTAAGAACTCCGTGATTAATTGATGAAAGTCTCTTGTCTACACTTTTGCTCTCTACCTTTTCCTCAGAGTCGATAAAAGCAATTTTTAGGTAAACTGATAGGTTATAGGAATTAATGTGATTTACTTTCCTTAAATAGTCAATCCTAAAATAATACTATCTCCGTCCCACAAAAAGTGCACGGAGATTAAGAAAATAATTAATGTGTTGTATTTTAAGAATTAATAGACAAATATATCCTTAACTAATCATAAATGCTTGTTTTGGAATATGAAAGGATTATGGAAAATTAAATGTTAAAATAGGGGTATGATTGGAAAAAATGTATTTAATGATGTATTGGAAATTTAAATGGACACTTTTTTATGGGACAATTCATTTTTCCGTTATGAACACTTTTTGTGGGACGGAGGTAGTAACCTATTTCCTTTTTCATTAATTACCTCTTAATAATTTAAATCCAGATTTTCCAAAATATATACATATATTTCGACACACACACACACACACACACACACACACACACACACACATATATATATATATAACACACTTTAAATCCGAGAATAAATAATGAACATAATATTTCGTTTTCACAAAATGGCATGTCTGCCTTTTTCCCGAAAATCAGAATATTACAATTTCACTCATTTATGATTGCATTTTGCAACCCTATCACTACAACATTCTCCTTTTTAGTGACAATATTTAATGCGATGACTTGCTGTCGTCACGCCAAATGCATTTTACAACGACACGCCGTCGCTATTAAATGGCACTAGAAAAGACAAACTTTTGTGATTTTTTTGGTGGGAACTTTTGGCTCGTGCATTTTTTTGGGACAACAGTAATGTTTTGCGTCAACACGTTTCTTGAGAAAAGTTGGGAAGGAATTTTTTGGACGGGAAAATGATTTTTTTAGACGACACAATATTTTTTGGGACGACATGTTGCCAGCTCGGATTGACACGTGGATTGGATTATTAATGGGAAGGAGTTTGTCATCACGAAAAATAGGAAATAAAGAATAATTATTGATTTCAGTTTTTTTTCATAATTAGTCATTTAATGTGACGAAAATGTCGTCCTAAAATATCAACATAAAATATTTTTTTAATAAAAATAAGTTTTTCAATAAATAATGTTATAAAAACTCCAATATGCTAAATTTTATTTTTAAAATAGCATGAATTATTGAAACTCGGGTTTCGTTAGTGAAATCATGAATTGAAACCCAGGGTTCGTTATTGGGGTAATGATTTGAAACTCATTATTCGTTAGTTACTTCATAAATTGAACATCGGGGTTCGTTATCGAGTTCAAATATTGAAACTAATGGTTCGTTAGTGACTTCTGCTGGATATATAGAAATCTGAATCAGGATCCGAAACGTGGAAAAAATCCGAATCCAGAAATTTCCGGGTCTCGCCACAATGAGGGTTATTTTCCGTTTTTTCCGATCGTCGAGAAAATATCTGATTCACATCACCGATCGAGAAATTCAATCACGCACATCGGAAACAACGAATTAAATTCTCTTACAATTTGACTAGGATATGAACACATAATTAATTAATTTAATCTACAATAAGGTTTGAAGATTTACCAACTGAAAAGAAACCACAGTCTTCTGAGTATATCTCAAAGCGGTGATTGGTGGATGTCGATTCTGTACCAGACCCTCCTCGAATATGCTCAAGAAAACCCAAAGGTTTTTCTTCTCCAATAGCTAGGACAAGAAACTAATTTTTCTCTCATTTCTGTCTAAAGCGGCGCAGAGGATGTGTGTATATTGTGTTGGGACAAACTATCTTTATATAGAAAAATCACAAGGCTTGAGAGTTTATCACTTTCACTAAACAATTATCTTCTCTTTAAGGAAAAGATAATATTCATTAGAAAGAGATAATCTTCATTAAATAAAAAAAAATCATTCTTTTATTTTATCCATTTATTATATAACAAATAAATAATTAAGTACACTGACATAATTCAGAATATTTATTTTCCAAATTTTGTCCACATGTGGCGCCATATATGTCATGCAATAATAGAAAATGTATTTTCTATTTTACGTATTATTTACCGAATAAATAATATTTCGCATATGCGTTAAATAGACCGACTATTTAATTAATCTCTAGATTCCACTATACGAGAAATCACTCGCGTGTTAGGAGCCAACCAAGGACCATTGACTTATAACCAATAGCTCAAATAAATTGAATAAAATATTTATCAGACAAAATGTTTCTATTCAACTTACTAATTTCGAAATTACGCCACTATAAATAAGAAAAAGAACTCTATCGATTATAGATATTTCTTATTTTTAATATGTCCAGTTAATAAGTGTCCAATGATATAATCTTTACACACAGACTTACCCTCCAAAGAATATCCGTAATGAAGCGGGAATCTTTCTGCAAACCTTCTTCATTACATCTTATCTTTATTTACCGTTAACCCACTAGTGAGCAATTAGTTCATAACCAATACGAACTCGGCCGATCAATTAATTTCTAGGATTAAAAGATAAGAGGATTTTCTTTCTACTTCACATGGGAACGAATGGATTACGTATATGTGAAACACATTCCCAGCTACACATTCCTGAGAGTGCCAACGTGAATGTGATTCGGACCGCGCCACGTAGCAATCCTTAACGAACACCTCAAACCCTATCTTGAAACAAGTAGGAGACTGCAATCACTTTAGGATTAAGGTTAATACATATATGAGAAACGTAGATTAAATTGGTCTAGTCCTATATGATGTATACAAATGCCCACTTAGATAACCAATATCAACGGTCCGGATAAGACGGTCACACCATAAAGTGTTCTGGACGCATTAATGGAGGTTTAATCAATAGACCTCATACTTTGATTAAGTTCACCACGGACTCACAATTTAAGTTTATCACCATAAACTGAATCCTCACGTGTGACACACACTAAGTTATACGGCTACATGTCATACAACTTGGGGTTTTCAACGGTGTATTACTTATAAGCACAAAACAAATAATAAGATGATAATAATTCTGTCATTTCTTTATAATAAAAACAATTACAAAATTATCATTCGGGCAATACACCTAACAATCTCCCACTAGCCCGTGAAGACAAGGAACAATTCCTTTTAGAGCACACACCTATTCTATCTACTAGCATTTCTTCCACTTGCTTTAAAGCAGATGAGATATGTCTCTCAATACCATACCCTCCAAGTGCTTGTCAAAGACATTAGATGCCAACGTCTTGGTGAATGGATCATCTAGGTTGTTGGCTGAGGCGATTTTTAGGACCAAAATGTCGCCTCTATGCACGATTTCTCTGATCATGTGGCGTTTCTTCTTAATATTATTTGACTTCTTGTGACTGCGAGGCTTCTTGGAATTCGACACCGCTTCATTGTTTTCACAATAATGTGGCATCGAATTATGTATATTTGGAATTACTTCCGGATCACCAAGAAATTTCTTTAGCCATACCGCCTCTTTAGCTGCTTCAGAAGTTATGAGAGTCAACTTAGCTATCATTTTATGTGTAATTTGCCGCCTATTTATGACTTATTTGATGTGGTTTTAGGATAGTATAGTGGCTTTTATAGGCACGTTTCACAATAACACGAATCACGAAACAAGAGATGTTTACGTCTAGAAATCTCCTTATTTTTGAGTGAATTATATGCGTTTTATTGGCATTTGTCATGCTTGGATGTGTTTTTTAATTTTTATTACAGGCACAGCATGATAGAGGACGTGACAAGGAAAGAAAAGGAACAAAAATTGACTAAAACAGAGTTCAGGAGTGAAAATGGTGCAATAATTAACTTTGGAGCGAAAGTGGTGATGGGGTAAAACTCCCTGGTGCATGCCGGGATGAATGGTCGAAATGGGCGAGCGGATAGAAATTCCAGGCGCACACCAGCTTGGAGGTCGGGCGCACGCCTGACATGGGAGGCACATGAGGATCGGCGAAGAAAGGCACCCAGGCGCATGCCGGGAAGGACTCGGGCGGGCGACTCAGGAAGAGGGCGAGCAGGTAGGAGGACCTGGCAGACACCGGGTATGAGATAAGCAGGCACCGGCGACGTCCGCAGGCACGTAAAATTCTAATGTTAAATTACAAATTGGCAGTATTCAAAGCATCTACTATATATCACTGAACGAAATTCCTAGCTGTCAAGCAACAACTGGTGAAGGAAAAATGGGAACCGAAAGAGGAAAATTCCCTCCAATGGCAGACAACCAGATTATAAAAGAACAAGATAAACAAATTTAGCAAATTTAGGACAAAATGCAGACTGCTAAATATTAATGCAGGTATCGAAAATTTTAATCTTTCAGCAAACCACAAGCCGGAAACTGTCTTAAATCGTTTTAGCATGTGCTATTGCTCGAGTCGCTCTCCAGATCAATTACCAGAAATAAAAAGTGGATCAGCTTTATTCAGATTTCAAATTAGCAGCGTCTAGAGGGAGGTGGGTGGGTGGGTGGGTGGGGGAAAGCTTTCTCGGGCAGCGATGGAACTCGTACAAAGAAAAATGGAGGAAGAAGACTGATAAAAGACAAATGCGGGTAATCAATGATCTTTTTGGTGTCCTAAAGGCTTTATTAAGTCTCAAAACCTGTCCTTATAAACAAATAACCATTATTTCTTTTCCGGCAGACAACTTTTATTTTACCTTAGAAACTTAGATCCAGATTATTTCTTTCCTCAATATCTTCAAGAACAACAACATATACATATTTTATTTCGCGATTAACTCACAACAGATTGACGATTCAAGTGGTGAATTGCTATAGATTTATTGGTAATTTTATTTCAGCTTTTCATCATGTCTTTTTTCAGTTTATTCATGAATTCTTGTGTTCTTGTTATTATTATGAGTAGTTAATTTTATAATAGCTAAACTATGTGATGGAATTACGGAAATGATGCTTGAATGAAGATCTAGGGATGAGCAGGACTTAAAAATTAAATCTTTTGAATGTTTGTGTTGTAAAACATGAACCTAATGCTATTAGTGGAGTCGCAAACCATTAAATCTTTACCTCTATTTGTTGATATAAACTAAATACGAGAGTGGTTGTGATACTCATTCAATTCTCATGGGATACGACATTGCTCATCACTATAGTGCAGTACTCTGCCAGTTAAAGTTGGACGTCGCTGTTTTGGCCATCAAGTTTTATGGCTCCATTGCCGGGAAATTGGTTGATATCAGAAAATCATTGAAGTATTTAGGATTAGATTGTTTATGTTTTTTTATTGTTTTCTTGTTCTTTTGGTGATTGCAGTGCATGACCCGAAGTTCTAAGGAACCTATGCTTCCTTTGATTTCGGAAATTAAAGCATTTGCAAAGTAGCAGAATAGCCTGTTGAAGAAGAGATCTCTTGGAAAGTCATCTTCATTAGCTGTTGAGGTGCAATCTGACTCAAAAGAACTTGAAATGTCTTTAGGAAGTGGACAAATATCCGATCAAGCCGTTAAAAGTGAAAGCCAAGAAGGACTACAGTTGGATCCAGTACATATAGCGGACCCAACACTTAATCTTGAGAATCGGGAACAACATGGTTTGAACAGAGAATACCCACCTAATAACAGGGCACTAAATTTAGGACTAAATGCAGTCAAAAATCATGGAGGCCGGCAGAATCAAGGCCGGCAACAACATCACAACCAGCCTTGCATAACCAGGACAACCAGGGAAATCTATTTGGTCATATGCCGATGAATCTGAATCAGTACATGCAGACGATGATGCAGATGGAAATGATGAATCCAATGATGAACCGAATGATGATTCCGATGATGAGCCAGTTTTGGGCAGTATTCGAATCCTAACCAATATCAGAATATTAATCTGCTACCAGAATCCCCTATTCAAGCACATAACTTATATGCAAAACCATTGGTGCAAAATCAATCTATCAAGGAAGGATTTTTAGAGATCATGCTACACCTACCATTGGTGAGGGGCACAACCTCATCCGGCTGCCACCCATTCCGAAAAAATTATCGAGATCAAGCAGGATGTGTGGTATCTTCTAAATAATAGTGCACAATTTTGGGGGGAAATCAACTGAAGACCCCAACAAATTTTTGAACCACTTCATGCAAGTTGCATGACGGTAAAGATGAACAGAGTTTCTGAAGAAGCGGTTAGGATGTTATTGTTCCCATTTGCATTAAATAAAGCCGTGAGAGCCTTGTTTGAGTGACTACCTCACGATTCCCTACATACTTAGGATCAAGTGACCATGCAAATCTTTTTGAAGTATTGTCCTTTATCCAGAACGTTAGACATGAAGGCAGACATTGCAAATTTTGAACATTTGGATATGGAGAGTATGAATAAAGCTTTGGATTGATTCATAGAAATGTTGAGAGAATGTCCACATCATGGACTAGAGGAATGTAACTAGGTACATCACTTTTATGGTGGATTACATGAAATAGATCAATCGAATTTAAATGCGGCATGTGGAGGGGTTGTGATGAGTGTGCCAACTGATGTTGCCTTGGACACTATAGAGAAAGTTGCAGAGAGCAACGTGCAATGGAAAACGAGTGAAAGAGTTCTGAGAAGGTCGATTGGCTCAGTTTATCAAGTCGATCCCAATAAGAAAGGTATGCGGATGCAAGTTGAACTGGAAAATATTAAAATGCAAATGAATGATATTCTTGGCAGAAGGAGTCTAAAGCTTGTGTTACATGCGGTGGTGATCACTCGGCTTTGAACTGTTCTCAAAGCCGATTTTAATCGCAGCGTTTACACTAACACAGTATCAGTATCATAGTATCAGTATCACGGTATCAGTATCATAGTATCGATATCGATTATCACGAAGAATGCGATCGATCACAACGATGATCGGTATCGATATCACAACATTATCGATGATCGATGATCATAACAAGAATAATGATATCACGAGATCGATTACAACAATGAATAAAGATATCACAAGATCATATTCAAACACAAGAACACACTAACACTATCACAGTAGCAAGCTCACACACTAAACAGCAAAAGCATTTAACATAAACAAGAAAGCTCATTTAACAGAAACAACTTTCTTGGATCAACAAAACTTTATACCTTTTAACAAATGGTTCTTTATACAACTAGAAATTCCTTTTCAATCGAAAGTGAACATGCATATGTTGTGGGTTATGGTTCTTTAATTTTGGAAACCTTTTCAATTGAAAGTGAACATGAATACAGTTAAGGTTTCGATTAAGTTTGCATTCCAAAATCAACTTTTTCAGGTTCTTAATACGAGATGCAAAGTAACAATTCAACTAGAGTGCTTAGGAGAATGCAGTAGACTAAAAATATTACCTGAAAACACAAAATATCAGTTGACCATAATCCGAGCTAAAAAGTAATACTTCTCATACGCTGCTTCCAGTCCAAAATATTGTTAGAGTAACTTTTTTTTATGGCAGAATAAAGTTAGGATAACTATTCACAAATAAATATGATATCAAGATCTTGATTTATAAAACCTTGTACACATAGCCACACAAAATAACTGATCTTCCCGTGTCGCTCCTAATCGAAAATGAAAGAATCAAAACTAAGCAGGCTCTCTCAAATTGATATCCATTAGCTTACAAAATGATGCAAGCAGAGCTCCCACTTTCTTCTTATGTCCTATCATCAACAGATTTAGCTAGGGCATAAGCCAGACAGGTCTCCCTCACCCCAAATAAACCTCACTCACACAGACTTGGTTTATTCCCCTTTGTGTCATCTGCAACACTTTTGCTTCTTAAAAGTCTATCCTGCCAAACACAGTCGTGCTTCGTGAACATGACCAGAGTAAACACACTTCTAGACTGTGAACCAAGTGCTCGTGATCAATTCTCGGTAATCTTTAGCAACTGAAGGCACTCTAAATCCATCAAGGACCAGAAATATCACACATACTGAACAAATCCAAAAAATACTCCACCAATAAAATGACTTTAAACATTGATGCGATCCCTTCGGAGGTTCCCGACCCGTTGGTCCCGATGCCGCCGATCGATCATTTGGTTATTCGAGACGGTCCGATGACACGGCTTCAGAAGAAACGGATGCGTGATACTTTGGACACGTTGATCATTGATATATGTAACGAGCAAGCACAAGTGAAGCCGGACGACGAGCAGTCTATTTGTTGCGTTATTTATGCTACGGAGCTCGGAGATCACGAGGACGGATTAGCTTGACGTCCGCGACGTCGTTTATTTTCTATTATATTATTAGGTTATTTTTGAGGATTATTTTATTAATTCCTATTATATTTTTAGGCGCCCCTTTTTAGGTATTCCCAAACTACCCTTATGATTTTATTCTTGTAGCCTATATAAAGGCAAACCTATTATTTCAGAAGACAGACTTTTGATATTATTTTACACACAAGAGTTTTCTCTTCTTCCCTTGGTCTGTGATTGATCAAGAACATCGCTTGCGAGCGAGTGATCTCTTTGTCGTAGAGATTGCACCCCTTTTCGAGAGCTTATCAGCGTTCTTGAGCAAAGCGTTGAGTTGTTCTTGGCCCTCTTCCTAGGCTGCTGCCCAGTTAGGTTAGGGTTTTTCCGCTCGTATTGATCCTTTCGTCGATCTCCTGGGATCGTATCGCATCAGTCGGTAGCAGAGCTCAGCGACGAAGGTATCAAATATCCCTAGTTTGTTTCATGTTAATTCGAAAATCAAAAAAAAAAAAAAAAAAAAAAAAAAAAAAAACAATTTCCTGCGTTCTTGTTCATCAAATTGCCTGTTTCTGTGTTTCATTGATTAAAAAAAAAAAAAATTGATTATTTGCTTCCAGATTTCTCTTTTCTTGCCTATTCCTCATTACAAAAAGAATATATATATATATCCCAGCCTAGTTGACTTCGTACAGCAGCTTCAATCATCTAGTTGTTCTTTTTATTTTATTTTTAGTCAGCAGCGTTGCGTTTCCCTTACAAAAAAAAAAAAAAAAAATTTATTTTGACCTAATTTCTGTGTTCGGCCAGATTTATATTATATATAAAAAAAAAAAAGGAGACCTAATTTCTTTGTGCTGAAGTTGTTTTATTTAATTTCAGCCCAAAAAAAAAAAAGAAGTCAAAGCAGTCAAAAAAACAGCCTCTATCACACCCGGGGTGTGACACTTTCTGATTTTTGACCAAAAAAAAAATAAAATAAAATTCCGACTAGTTTCTCTTGCATTGTCAAACTATTCTTGTACTAGTACTCCCTTCTATATCCATTTTCCTTCTTCCAAACGCTCTTTTTCCATCCTTATCCTAGTGGTCACGTCTAGGTAGTTGGTCTTAGGTTCACTTTTCGGTTGCTCGTATTCTGATTTGCTCAACAAAGGGTGCTCCTACTACTCAGAGAACGAGGGTGAGTGACAAACACGAGTGATTGTGAGATAAAATGGTGAGACATGGGGATGATGAGCCAGTGACGGATGGTCGTTTTAAGATATTGTCCGACAACTTGACTAGGGAGATAACCGACCGCGTAGATCAGAGAATGGCTAGAATTGAACATACCGTGAATGGCTTGGCCGCACTACCACAAGCCCTGGCCGAATTGACAGCCAGGATGAATGAAATGATGAGAGGTGATGGTGGTAACGGTGGCAATAGGAATGGTGGTACCGGTGTCAATGGGAATGGTGGTAACGGAGGTCATGTGAATGCCAACGATGACGTTGATCTTCCGGATGATGACCACGTGGATAATAATATGAGGCAAGTTAAGATGAAGTTGCCGTCTTTTTCGGGTTCAGTGGATGCGGATGCCTACCTCGAGTGGGAATCGAAGTTGGAGCAAATTTTTGAGTGTAATAACTACTCTGACGAGAAGAAGTTCAAGTTAGCTTAACTAGAATTCACCGGGTATGCTATGATCTGGTTGAGGCAGTTGAACTTTGCTCGGCGTTGTAGCCATGAGAATGAAGTTAGTACGTGGACGGAGCTGAAGAGGGAAATGAAAAGACGCTTTGTGCCTCCTTCGTATTATACTGAGCAGTATCGACAACTGCAAACCATTAAGCAAGGGGACCGTTCGGTGGCGGTGTATTATCAGGAGATGGTCACACTGATAGCTAAGGCTCGCATTCAGGAGAACGAAGAGATGACTATGACACGTTTCATGACCGGGTTACGGACGGATATTGCGAATCGGGTCGAGGCACAAGCCTGCCCATCATTACACGAGATGTTACATGCCGCTGAAACGCATGAGAGGCAGTTGAGGCGACAGAGGAGTGATTTTGTGAGATCTTCGGGTAGTGGCTTTTCGGGTGCGCGTCCCCTTCCAATTAGAGGGGACTCATCTAGATTACCCCAGACTACGCCGAGACAGCCCCTTGTTCCACATAGAGAGGCTCCTAAGCCAAAGGAGAATGATAAAGGGAAAGGTGTAGCAAGTACTTCGAAGCCATCTCACGAGATACGATGCCATAAGTGCCAAGGGATGGGTCATATAGCTTCCCAATGTCCGTCAAGGCGTCGCATTATGCTTATTGAAGAGGCTAATGGTGAGAGTCGATATGCTTCGGCTTCTGAGGAGGAGGATGATGTTGTGGACGGTGATGGTGAGTATGAGCTTGACGCAGTTGACTGGGCTGTGTCTCAGTCTACGCTTGTGATAAAGCGGGCGCTTAGTAGTGTGATGAAGACAGAGGATAATTTGCAACGTGAGAACATTTTTCATACAAGGTGTTTGGTGACAGGACGGGTGTGTGTGATGATTATTGATCCAGGAAGTTGCACAAACGTTGTTAGTGCGGGTTTTGTATTGAGTTTGGATCTTCCTACAATTTCCCACCCACAACCATACAAGCTTCAATGGTTGAATGATGTCGGTGAGATCCGTGTCACCAAACAGGCGAAGATTACTTTCAATATTGGGAAGTTTGAAGATGAAGTGTTGTGTGATGTGGTTCCGATGCATGTGGGACATCTGTTGTTGGGACGACCGTGGCAATTTGATAGGAAGGTGATCTATGACGGGTATTTAAACACATACACGTTGCGTCATAATGGGAATAAGTTTACACTTCGAGCATTACCTCCGGATGAGGTACATAAAGATCATGCGGGACGTGAGGAAAAAGAAAAAAAAAGAGGGAGCTCAGTCGAAAAAGGAAAAAGAAAAAGCAATGACAGGAGAGAAAGAAAAAGAGGGTGTGAAAAAACGAGCGGAGGGTAAAACAACAGTTGAAAATAAAAAGGTGAGTGAGGGCGCTATAGTACCATATGAGGGAGTTTCTAAAGTTGAAAAGTCAAAGGTGAGTGAGGGTGCCATTAGTCTCGAGGGAGGAAAGAAAGAGATAAACAAAAAAGGTGAGCGAGTGTTAGGAACTTTCTACATTAAGGCTGGTGAGGTTATTCGTGCTATCGAAAGTGGCACTACCCCTTACCTCTTTATTTATAGAGAGGCTGACCCCCTTCCCTCCCCTTTCCTCCCCTCACCCTGTTTTATGATTTCCACTGACGTCACAGACTCTCTTCCTAGTGTTGTGGTGTCGTTGTTGCAGGAGTTCCAGGACATCTTCCCTGAGGAGGAGCCGAGTGGTTTGCCGCCATTGCGTGGAGTGGAGCACCAAATAGATTTCATCCCGGGGTCGGCGTTACCCAACCGTCCAGCTTATCGGGCCAACCCAGATGAAACCAAGGAGATTCAACGGCAGGTGACAGAGTTGTTGGAGAAGGGCAAGATTCAGCAGTCCATGAGCCCTTGCGCGGTGCCGGTGATTGTGGTGCCAAAGAAAGATGGGTCGTGGCGTATGTGCGTGGATTGCAGGGCCATCAACCAAATTACAGTCAGGTATCGTCATCCTATCCCACGTTTAGATGATATGCTAGATGAGTTGTGTGGTGCGTCTGTATTTTCTAAAATTGATTTAAAGAGTGGCTATCATCAAGTGCGTATTCGTGAGGGTGATGAGTGGAAAACTGCTTTTAAGACTAAGTTTGGGTTGTATGAGTGGCTTGTCATGCCTTTTGGTCTCACTAATGCACCTAGTACATTTATGAGATTAATGAATGAGGTACTTAGGGACTTTATTGGCAAGTTCGTGGTTGTCTATTTTGATGATATTCTTATTTATAGCCATAACTTGGAGGAGCATGTTAGTCACCTAAGGGCTGTCTTAGAAACACTTCGGGATGCACAATTGTATGCTAACCTTAAGAAGTGCACTTTTTGCATGGATAGGGTCGTGTTTCTTGGTTTTGTTGTGAGTGCACAGGGTGTTGAAGTTGACCAGGAGAAGATTAAGGCGGTCCAAGAGTGGCCCGAGCCAACTTCAGCCGCTGAGGTTCGTAGTTTCCATGGTTTGGCGAGCTTCTATAGGCGCTTTGTGAGGGATTTCAGTAGCATTGCAGCCCCACTAAACGAGTTGGTGAAAAAGAATGTCCAATTTCATTGGGGACCAAAACAAAGGGAGTCTTTCGAAACTCTTAAGTCTCGTTTAGTTTCTGCACCCATACTTGCTTTGCCTGATTTTACTAAAGCTTTTGAAATGGAATGTGATGCTTTAGGTGTGGGTATTGGGGGTGTGCTTATCCAAGAGGGTCGTCCTATTGCTTATTATAGTGAGAAATTGAAAGGTCCTCAGTTGAATTATGCTACTTATGATAAGGAGCTGTACGCCTTAGTCAGGTGTCTTCACACGTGGCAACACTATTTGCGACCTCGAGAGTTCATTATTCACACCGACCACGAGTCACTTAAATATCTTAAGGGTCAGGGTAAGTTGAGTAAGAGGCATGTGCGTTGGATGGAATTTATTGAGTCTTTTCCTTACGTGATTAAGTATAAAAAGGGTCAAGAAAACGTCGTAGCTGATGCTTTGTCCCGTAGGCACACTTTGATCACTACTATGCAAACTAAGTTTCTTGGCTTTGAGTTTATTAAGGAATTGTATGCACTTGATCATGACTTTTCGAAACCATTTGCGGATACTAGTGAGGCGCCTACTGCTAAGTTCTTTCAGAGTGATGGTTTCTTATACCGTGAGCATGCTTTATGTATACCTCAGTGTTCTATACGTGAATTACTTGTTCGTGAAGCACATGGTGGTGGTTTAATGGGTCATTTTGGGGTTCCTAAAACGTTTGATATGCTTAAAGCTCATTTTTATTGGCCTAATATGCGTAGTGATGTCGCTCGTTTTTGTGATGCTTGTATTGTGTGTAAGCATGCTAAATCCAAATCCGCACCTCATGGTTTATACACGCCATCGCCTATTCCCACGCCCCTTGGACTGATTTGTCTATGGATTTTGTTTTGGGTTTACCTCGTTTCTAAGGGAGGTCATGATTCTATCTTTGTGGTTGTGGATAGGTTTTCTAAGATGGCACATTTCATTCCTTGTCATAAAACGAATGATGCTACTTTTATTCTTCGACTTGTTCTTTAAGGAGATTGTTCGTTTGCATGGTGTCCCGCGACTATTGTGAGTGATAGGGATGTGAAATTCGTTAGTCATTTTGGAAAGTTTTGTGGCAACGTTTGGGTACTAAGTTATTGTATTCTTCGCATATCACCCCAAACGGACGGTCAAACTGAGGTTGTTAATCGAGTATTGGGTCAATTGCTTCGTACTATGGTCCAAAAGAACTTGCGTAATTGGGAAAATTGTTTGCCATATGTGGAATTTGCGTATACTCGGTGTACTCATTCTGCGACTCGTTTTACCCCTTTTGAGGTAGTCTATGGGTTCAACCCCGATACTCCTTTTTCTTTGGCTCCTTTGCCCGCAGGCATGCAGGTTAGCTTGGATGGTGAAGCCAAGGCGGAAATGGTGAGAGAGTTGCATGCGCAAGCTCGTGCGAATGTAGAGAAAGCTACGGCTAGGTACGCGAAGCAAGCCAACAAGGGCCGGAAGGAGGTGATCTTTGAGCCTGGTGATTGGGTCTGGTTACACTATCGCAAGGATCGTTTTCCGAAGCAGCGGAAGTCCAAGTTGCATCCACGAGGTGATGGTCCATTTGAAGTCTTGGAGCGGATAAACAACAATGTCTACAAGATCGCGATTCCTGAAGATTGGGGCATTTCTAATTCCATCAATGTTGCTGATTTGATGCCCTTTGACAACCCCTACGATCTGAGGACAGATCCTTCGCAATCGGGAGGGAATGATGCGATCCCTTCGGAGGTTCCCGACCCGTTGGTCCCGATGCCGCCGATTGATCATTTGGTTATTCGAGACGGTCCGATGACACGGCTTCAGAAGAAACGGATGCGTGATACTTTGGACACGTTGATCATTGATATATGTAACGAGCAAGCACAAGTGAAGCCGGACGACGAGCAGTCTATTTGTTGCGTTATTTATGCTACGGAGCTCGGAGATCACGAGGACGGATTAGCTTGACGTCCGCGACGTCGTTTATTTTCTATTATATTATTAGGTTATTTTTGAGGATTATTTTATTAATTCCTATTATATTTTTAGGCGCCCCTTTTTAGGTATTACCAAACTACCCTTATGATTTTATTCTTGTAGCCTATATAAAGGCAAACCTATTATTTCAGAAGACAGACTTTTGATATTATTTTACACACAAGAGTTTTCTCTTCTTCCCTTGGTCTGTGATTGATCAAGAACATCGCTTGCGAGCGAGTGATCTCTTTGTCGTAGAGATTGCACCCCTTTTCGAGAGCTTATCAGCGTTCTTGAGCAAAGCGTTGAGTTGTTCTTGGCCCTCTTCCTAGGCTGCTGCCCAGTTAGGTTAGGGTTTTTCCGCTCGTATTGATCCTTTCGTCGATCTCCTGGGATCGTATCGCATCAAACATCAATGATCATATTCACATGACAAATTGTGCACTCTTATGTCTGCATAAGTTCTTAATACGCTTAATCATGACCAACAGACAACAAAAAGCCATCACGGTTCTTTAAAAAATTGTTTGCAAAATTCAGACTAAAATCAATAAATGCTTAGCTACCCTACCACTATTCAATTTTCTGGCTAAACCAAAGTAGAGGATTGTGTACACTACAAGCAGAGAAAAGGACATATCACTCTATATGCCTATACGTCAAATACATAGTCCAATTAAAAATTGTCAAGAAATGAAACATGAACAAAAAGTGAGAATTTCGGTGTCATCACCTAACCATTCCGTTCGGATTTCACGAACCAAATCAGAAGATTAAGGTAAAGGGAATCACAGATGGTAAGAATCAAGACTTGATGCCTAACTCGATTCTCATGATATCGTTGTTTATCGGTGACTTGGTTGTCGAAATTTCTGAAATCCGAAGGGGGGAAAGCTATTGGATCATCGTTTTCAGAGAATTCAAATGGAGGAGGTACATATAATTCACTACAAGAAAAACAGGTTTTAATGACAGGAATTCCCGTCATTATACGTCATTTTCTCGTCATTAAAGACTTTCAATGACGAGAAATCCCCCTCATAGTTGCCCTTCTAGTTAAAGCATTCAATGACAAGAAACCCGTCTCATCATTAAAAATATCAAGGATTTAATGACGAGATTAGACTCTCATTAAAAATATTTCTAGTGACGAGCAATTCCCTTATTATTATACAATTTGCCTCTCATTAGAACTAAATTTGAATATTAGTTTCTACCCGTTAATGACGGTTGTTACCGTCATTAATAAGTGGAAACCCACTCATTAATTAGCTATGGCCATTATTAACAAAAGACATATAATGACCGGGTGTTATGATATTTATAGATATTATATTTATTGTATATTTATAGATATATAAAAATTGTATATGCAGTCAAACAGAGGACACAAAGTAGATATACAAAGGCTTAGTCAAACAGAGGACACAATAGAGTTTTTTTTGGGCCCGGAAATTTATTATCAAATTGAACATAACAGCCATGACATTTGGCTATACGTGATCACACTAATGCTCAACCAAAGGTAATCTATTGGAAACTAAATGTCTCATAGATGTTATTCATAAAAGCGATGATGAGTTCATGAAAGAATTGAAACAAGCTTTGAATGCTAAACATTAAAGTATATAATGGCAGAAACCAAGAAAGCATTCAAATCGATTGACCAGTCCAATAGATCTGCTTCTATAAACGGAAGAAGTCTCACAAGCTGAATATACTCTTCATTTGATTGTGCTTGCATCACATGTTCTGATGGAAGATAATCCAACAATGAATTTGGAAGCTCTCTAAAATGTCTACAAAACAAAGAGGAAATAACAAATTAATATATTAGTTTATTTGATATTTGAATGAGAAATATACATACCACTAGCCTTAGTTTCGAACAAGTAGACTGAATCAAAGGCGATAAAAAGGTTGCAAGCACGTATTCTGATTATCAAAACAGACATAAAGCAAGGACATGAACTAGATGCAAATTGACTACAAAAACAAATCAAACTGGCATAGACTAAGAAACTAAACCAGAACCAACATAAACTCAAAGAAAGACTTGTAGACATGCTATCAAACTGTGCACTAAACACATAGCAGGATGACGAAAAAAACAATCAGAGAACTACTCTTCAAACTGATCCAAGCTAGCATGACTAACTTGGGCAAGACTCGGGAAACATAAAAACAATATATACAAAACCAGATTGTAACATAGGACAAACTCAGATAACTAGATAGAGTAGGTAGAAGCATTCAAGTTATAGACTTAAAACCAAGAAGATCGCACCCACGACTCAAAACACAAACTACCAGGACCGAAGAAAAACTTTATATGTCTATGTTGTGAGACTTAGAAACACAATACTCAGAACTAGAAAAAGCAAAACAAACAAACATCAAGTACAGACTGGTCTTATAACACTTGTACAACAGACTGCAAGAACTGAACATAACTAACAATAAGTTTATGACAAATGAGAGATTTAGAGTGGTCACGAATGAGATCCACTCTTGATTTCTTTCCAAGAATTAAAAACATTCATCAACGTCCTTTTTTACTAAAGCTCAAGGGAAAAAGCTACTAGTCTATACGAATGAAACAACAATTTATTTATACATAATCAAGGAATATAATACGAAGTCTCTCAAAAGGAAATGTAAAGTTCAATCTGCATATAAAACAGAAACAATGTGATAAATATATTCATGATAAATATATTGCACATAGTGAATTGCCAAGGTTATGTAATGCTCCGTGAACAATAGTTGACAAGAAAAAATAGCTTGGATTGATCTTTTCATTGATGAGTTTAAGATAAGCAATAAAATTCATGGATGTATAACAAAGAACGAATTAAGTATTGAAGAATTGAAATAATGCTCTGTATAGTGAAGTTATAGTATAAAGCTTGGCAATAACAAACCTATTTTGAGTAAGAGTCCGCCTTCTTAAGTACATATCAAATAAGATAAAACAGACCAGTCAAGAATTAATTCAAACAACCCCAATAATTATGATAGAACAGTTTACAACCTATACGAAGACAAAGACGGCTTTCATCAAAGCTTCGACCAGAGCATTAACCCAAATATCGAGATGGAATTTCGATACCCGCATTTTCGAATCTTAATCCATGGTTAACGACTTTATTCAACGAAAGCGTTAAAGGAAGTAATAGCTTAGACTTTCTCCTATTAGCATTCCTCAGAAAATCATTGAGCAACAATCTAGTGAAACATTATGCACAAGTAGAATTATTAAACGTAATTTAAACAAACAAGAATATTGAACTAACATGAATCTCTATACTCAAGAATATGATTACGGGTAATATAGTTGATGTATAAGAGTTATGTACCTTGTGGTAAAGAGAATAATTGCCAAATCTTTTGCATCTATAATAATTAAATGTTTGCCTGAACACAAAATAGAAAGATCAACGAAAAATCATCACAACCCAGCATAAATATATTGAAAAAAAAACAGAACTGCACGTAACTCATATGAAAATTAAGAGTAAAATTACAATAATCATGTACCGGGGTTAGGGTTTTAGTGACAAAAATTTCAAAGAAGAGGGATAAAGGCTTCTAGTGTGGGGATTGGGCTTTTAATTGAGAGAGCGGTGTCCCTGCCCCATCCATAGATCAATTATGTGGCTTTAACCAGAACTTGTGGGTGACCTTGCCGCGTTTGACCTCTTGGTGGTTGTGTGGGATAATACACGATACAAACTGGAATTAGCCTCTCTAGCAACACAATCATCATATTCAAACGAAATCATGGAAAAAGAAAGAATCTGAACCTGAAGTCGGTGAGAGTCGGGCATTTAAATAATTTCTTCCTTCATCTCCTCTTTCCAAATATTGAAAAGAGATCAAAACCCTTCCCTGTAAATCAGGATCGCATCACCAAATGGAAATACGTAAGCTTTAAATAATCTTGTACGTTTTAGTGTATCTATTTTACTACTGGAAACAGTTGAAACAATCATTCATCAGAAAATATCCTAGGCACACATATTACCTTTAATCTGTGTGGAACTGGTTGATTGATGAGGTGACAACTGAGTTATGTTGCTATTGGACATTGCTAACAGTAGTAGATGTAGACGAGAACTCGTTTGATGTCTGTTGTTGTTGGACATTGCTAACAGTAGTAGATGTAGACGAGAACTCATTCGACATCTGTTATTGGTCTTGTTGTTGTTGAATAGGTGAGCTTTCGTGCTCTCTGCCCTTCCCAAAAATTTGAAATGGATTAAGATTATTCCCTGGTTTCATTTGACAATATCATTAGACTACTAGTATTTCATAAACAGATTCTTGGTATCTATTACTATTGTAATGAATCATGAGTAAATTGGATAAACATATCAAATCTCAACAACAACAACAAAATATATGGGTGACGGGAACATTATTCGTACCTGCATTAGTAAAAATTCTGAAGCATGATAAGCATCAAAATAAGTCCAGTGGTTTTTTAGGAGGTTGAGCTGGAGCTTTCTGTGCAATTTTTCACGATGAAGGACAACCTTAGTAATACGGTTGCTTCAATTCGGGCAGTACATCTCATAGTTGTGATGAGCATGCATCTTTTCAACTACCCTTTCGAATACCAACTCAATGACTTCCACATCAATCTCGTGAAGATTTTCAGTTCCATTATGATTTTGTTGTGCACTTGAATTAGTACTATCTTCTTGTTGTTGGTTTCCAGACCGTGGTAAAGTACCAAAATCAGATCAAATTTGCCCATTGAAATCAGCTCTGATTTTACCATTGATGACAGAACAAAAGACTTTTTGAATGTCCACATCGAGTCCGCCACCAAAGTCATCAAATTTAAAATTGTTTCCCGGTTTAGAAATTTGTGTTGAAAGACCTGCAAAACAAGCATTGCAAGAAGATAAGGACTTGAATAAGCCATCAGTACTATATATATAAGCATATGTGCATGAATTATGCCCATAAACTAAGTGAAGTGAACTATATACACAAATTATTCACACACAAGGGCTACACTATGCATGAAGCTATCCGATTCATCATAATATTCCCTTGATACTTTTAGATCATATGCTTTCACCAACCTACCATCACTTTCATAGATGATGTGTTTTCGGCAGATTCAAATGCAGTGGCAACATATCCACGCTCCTTTGAGTTCCAAGTTTGAATTTTTATTCAAACATTAGGAACATCCCAGAAATTAGACTTCCAAAAGCATCTCAGAGCATGCTTGTGCTCAAGATTTAATTTCTCTTAAACAGGATAAAGTTGCCATATCCAAAAAAAATTGAAAAGTCAACTACATTGAAATCTCTACTTAGTCTTGCTAGACTATTAGCTATACATAGTAGTCAAGTATGAGAGAAACTTCAAAATCATAGCCCAGTATGCCGAAATCTTCGTGAAAGTACCGAAGATCTGACTAGTATATGATTAGCAATTAATCAAGGGAAATCGGGGCTTTAGAATCAATATTTCTGGATTTCTGAATTCTTACCGAGTAAGAATGAAGTCTTGAATCAATGTTTGCAGATAGATCCAACTAATGAATTCAAAACTTCATCCTTAAACTAAACACCATATACATGAATCAAGAAAAGAAAAAGCAAGTAAAATAATTATTGAATTTGTAAAACAAAAAGTACTCCAAAAAGGTAAAGAATGCATATTTAAACAAGAAAAAACCACCTATTCCATGTACTCTGTAATCTAAAAGAAGAAAGAAAACATATGTTCATTATAATAAGCAAAATGTAAATAGTTGTAGACACGAGGAATAAAGTAGGCTCATCTCACCTTCATTGTTGTCGAACTAGACATTCTTATTATTGGACAAATGTCCGTTCTCTCGGCCCTATCTTCACTCACAATTTCCTCAACTAGGGACTTTAGGCGGTCGACAGATTGCCGCCGTGTGGTGGCTTTTGGAGGAAACATTCGATGTAAACTAAAAATGGAAGATTATAACAATAAAACAAATAGATAGTCAGAAAACCTTGGTGGCGAGCAGGAGCGACGGCGAGGAGAATTCCACTTCGTTGCTGCCATCTACGACTCTAGGTGATGCAAGGAGAACGCAGGAATTTTATGAAATGCGGTAATCATTGCAATTAGGGTTTGAGAGGTTTAGGGGATAAGCATATGGCTGGGGGTGTTTTGGTATTTTCACAGTTATTCGGATGGCTGGGGTTGTTTTGGTAATTTTCTTTTGTATATTTAAAGAACAATTATTTATAAAAATAATGAATTTTATGGAATAATGACGGGATGTTTTTATTGATACCAATAATGAGAGGATTTTTGTGTAAATAATGATAGGAAATGTAAGTTCGTCATCAAACTTATCTGCCCCTCATTAAAACTAACATTTAATGATGAAATTCCGGCCCGTCATTAAATTCCCATCATTGAAAACCCTTTTTCTTGTAGTGATAATTGGAATTGGATGTAATGATTTCCGGAGGAGGAGAAGACCATACTTCATAAGAATCCGGTGAAATGTGTGGCGGAAGTTTAATCGGCGATTTGGAATACAAAATGCTGCAAATCTGTGTGAAGAAGGAAAATATAAGAGTATTTTAGTCCGAGTGAAATTATTTTGTCTTATATTGCAACTAAAAAAATGAGTGTGGATTAAAAGGCAATTAAGGGAGGAAAGGTGGATTTATAACTAATTTTTCCTTATTAAAATTGGGATGCATCCAAATGTTTATATGGGAAATTAGGGATAAGGACATAATCTAGAATATTTTTAAGTAACATGACAGCTACATATTTTTTATAGGGAGAAGGACAACTGTATAATTTTTATAGCGAGAAGGACAAACAGTGAATCTCGAAAATCAATGAATCTTCCCAGTGAATTTCGACAATGAATTTCGACAGTGAATCCCGAAAATCAGTGAATTTCGACAATGAATTTTGAAAATTAGTGAATTTCGATAGTAAATTTTGTGATTAATTTAAATAAGTGAATTTCGAACAAAAGTGAATTTCGACAGTGAATAAATAGTTTTGTCCTTTATGCAAAAATTTCAAAATATTGTACTTCTACTCAATTGATGAAATATTTCTATTATTCTCCCTCATTCCCCCATTTTTTAATAAACTATTAACGCATAACAATTTAAAATAGTAAAAACATTGAATTTTGTAAGGGGTCAAATAGCATATTACCCCATTGGTGGCACCGCCTCTTGTCGGACTATGTGTGCTTTTTTCATATTTGGCTTTCATGACAATGTTATTTAAATACAACGTTATTTAAATAAAAATGATATTGGCATAAAAAAATTATATTATTTGACTGTTTGGGTGATATATATATATATATACTAGTGGGGAAGACCGCGCAATGCGCGGTCAATGCCCATTCCAGTATTATTATTATACTGTGTTTGTAGTATGGGAAATAATCAGTTTTGGTAGTACGTAAATAGTAACTGTTAGTTTAAACAGCATTTTGATTTTGTTGTGCACAAGAAAGGTAGTAAGAAGTAACGTACATGGATATTATACAATGATGAAGTAGTTATTGGATTACAAAACGGGTCTCATAACGACATAGATATCATAGGGCAAATGGTAACTGATGGAACACAGTTAGCATTGGCATTTGCAAAAGACTGACCCGGGAACTTTAAGTACTTAGGTACAAACTGAAAGAAACAACATATTAGTGTTCATTAAGAGTCATTGGAGATTGATTCTTAATAATCTAATATGCTGGTGGTAGCTACATAGAGGAGTAGGTGGTTATTTATATACATTGCTAAAGTCTTTTTTCATTCAATGCTGAAAAAGGCAGATTTTAGGACTTGTTCTCTTTGCCCTTAGCCTTCTTTGGTGGTGTGGTTTCTGCTGGATTGGTAGACTGCTGCTGAGTAGAGGAACTTGCTGATGGAGGAGGCATAGCATGTGGGTCTTGCTGTGTTGGTGGGTCTGTTGGTTGGACAGTGTCAGCATCATCAAAGATGAGTGTTCGTTTGGTACCAACTTGTGGATGCGCCTGTGTGGATTCAGGTGCAGGCAGTCCAGCAATTTGTTCAAGTACTCCTTTTATGGTTGGTGTAAAAAGCTGCTTATCAGGCACAGTTGGAAGCGTAGATGATGATGAGCTAATGTGTTCAGCAGGTATAGTGTTTTCTGACAGTGCTTCAGCAAGTGCAGCTGCCTGGTTTGCGCGTTCAAATTCATGCACCTCAGATTCAGTATAAATTTTGACCAAGGGGTAACAGCGTATTCCGATGCCTCGGTTGTCTCGGTCATAGTATCTGAGGAAGCAGATCACATGTTTCTTTTCGAGAGCTGCTTCAACCTGTTTTGTTAGTGGCTTGTTCTGAATGGTGCAGAGTAGTTACATTAGTAGTGTTGCAAATAAATGGACAACATGTAAATGGGTATCGAATAAATTTTTGGGGGGTATACCTCTGCAGCAGCAAGCCTTAGCTCATTGGCTGTGAAGGGTAGTAATTTGTCAGCCTCAGGTGATCTGATGGTTGCCTCGACGATTGTGGTTCCATGGTTTAAGAAGACAGATATGTCATAGCTGCAAATGTGTGGATACATATATTACTAAAAATGTTCCAAGTGAGATTAGCATTAGTGACAGTGCTAATAATTTAAAGATATGCTGAAAGAATAGAAAGGTATTTTGTTACCAGACATTGACATTAGTATATTCTTTACAATAGGAGCACATTATTTTCCAGTTGGAGTCCACATCTAATTCTGTCAGACATTTTTCACAGGCTTCGTACCACAGGCGTTGTTGTCCAGGCAAGTAAGTCAATGTCCCTTCAGTCCAGATTGTCTTAACCTGTTTTGTGGGGTAGGGTTAGTAGAATTGGAGTTAATAACATAAGGGAGCTGGGGGAAAAAAAGTAGCAGTGAGTACATTTTCAATGGTTGAAACTGCAAAACTCAATGGGTGTATTTCAGCCGCACGTGGTGGGTGAAACAGATAAGCTGGGTTTCGGTATGCTCGGTTTTCAACAAGTGTGGTTATCTCTGTTGCATGTGAAGCGTACCTGGTGGGTGGATGTAAATGTGTTAAAGACATTTATAGTAGACAAAAGGGAAATTCACGTATGAGTAGGGTTACCAGTCTTTTAGAGACAAATCATCAGTCAAGGGTGGGTTTTCCATGATGTAGGCACTTGTCTTTGTGCGGAGCGAGAGACCTGCATTGTAATATATTTTGGTTAGCTAGCCATGTTCTTTGCATTTTAAGACTAAATAGGTTTAATTATGGTGTGGCAATGCATGGAGTAGCAGTTTTATGTATTGTAAATGGTAGACTAAAAAATAAACTAATAAGTATGTTAGTAAGAAATGGAAGCTGGGGAAACATGCTGACATGTATAACTGTGAAGTTGAAATTGTTGCTTACCGTGTTGTGTTACGACTTTCAGCCCGTACGCGATAATCAATGTTGGGACTTTGTAGCCTTTATACACATTCACATCAGTGTCAAATTGCACATCATCCCAAACGCGCATCATCATCAGGGATTTTCTGGTCAAGCGGTGGAGTCGATGAAGCAGGAAAGTGCACCTGTTGTTTAGAGAGGCAAGTTAGTTAGTTAGTGAACTTGTTGTTGTAGAAAAAGAGGAGAATTTGTAAACGTACTTTCATTAACGACAACGCGATCTCTGTAAGAAGATGAGACATCGTTTTCTTGGAGTGGTAAAGTTTGGACAACCAATGCTTTGATACCTGTTTAGGTGAAAAGGCATAAATGTTTCAGTCACAAAACAGGGTCTGAGTGAAAACTGTATGGTGTGTGGGTAGATGGAAGTAAATGCTTACAAACTGAACGGTCTTGATCAGCATGGCGGTACAAGTCGCTGAATTTGTCATAGGGGAAAGTGCAAGGAAGTGGAGGTGGAATTGGCTCAGGATATTCCTCCACAAGGTTCTTGCGGTGCAAAGTCCAGGTATATGGATATTGAAGGGACCTGTAGTTTGGTGGAGTTTCTT
This sequence comes from Gentiana macrophylla, assembly GCA_026214975.1. Lineage (NCBI taxonomy): Eukaryota > Viridiplantae > Streptophyta > Magnoliopsida > Gentianales > Gentianaceae > Gentiana > Gentiana macrophylla. Next base: position 30,171,768 of record CM047816.1, on the reverse strand, counting down.
TGACTATTGTGTTGGACACGTAGTAACGTTTGTATGGGTGGAGTGTGTGGGCGAAGAAGTCCACTTGCTTATCGTACACCATAATCGGGACTTTGGTACCCTGCAGTTAACAGAGGTACAATAGTAGTAGTACGTGTGAATACTGTGAAACAAGATAGTTACGAAGGCAGGAAAAAGATACCTGCGTGTCGGTTACAACATGGTTCCTGTAGAGTGGGCCGTTTGGTTTCTTTTTTGGGTTACGGCGCTCAATAACTTGAATAAGGACACACCATTTCCCTGTGTATGAGGGGGTAACTTGGCTGGCATGAACAGTTGATCTTTGCATGGCTTTAAGAAGAAAAGGAAGCAAAGATGTTACTGGTTGTGTTAGAAATGCGTGTGGTGCATATTTGTGTAGTAAATGTAGAGGCAAGAATATGGAGGAAATGGGCAGGTAAATATGTTCTATTTGTGAACACGACAACCTGTGAGTGAAAGTGTGTTTTTTTATTTTTACTGGTAGCTTTTTCGGTCAAAGTGTGTTTTTAAACCAGAACATGCTGTTTTCAGCTTGAACGAACAGTTGAAAGAGAAAGGTAAAACATTTAGTATCATGTTGTAGTTGTGGTGGCCAAGCACACATGAAAAGTGTGCTAACTGTGATTGTTTGGTGGGGGGAAGTAGAACCACAATATATATGAAAAGTGTGTTAACTGTAACTGTTTGGTGCAAGGTCTAAAGCCAAGTTCAACTATATAGAAGTGTCTGTGTTTGAGTGTGCAGCTATGTGTATTTACAAAAGTGGAACAGGGGGTAGGCTGTAAGGTCAGTAATGGGACAAGACCTCCTTGTAGACAACGTTGCGTGTTTGTGTCTGTGTTGATACACTGTAAACGCTGTTACAGATGAAGACTTTTACGTGGGAAGAGGTACGGGCACGAGACAAAGCAACGTACAATTGGCCATGGGAAAAGACATGTTCTTTAAGGTATACGCCTACAAAATCTAGGGTTTGTCCTTGGGATTTGTTGATTGTCATTGCAAAACACAGCCGGACGGGAAACTGTGTTCTTTTGTAAGGCACGGGGCAAAACTCTCCCTTCATTGGTTGTAACGGTATTCTGGGTATGAAGACTTGTTTGCCCGCGAAATCACCAGTTACAATTTCTGCACGAAGGACATTTTTAGAGAAACTCCTACAAAGTAAACGTGTGCCGTTGCAAAGTCCTTCACTTGGGTCTATGTTTCTTAGCAAGATAATTGGTGCGTTTTCTTTCAGAACAAGTTTGTGGGGGGGGCAACCCGTTTGGGGACAGACTATTTATCATGTCCTCATACAGGCCTTGGTCAGATGGGTCAATGGTTTCGTCAAATCCTATGTACTCGATGGGTGGGCCTGGAAATTTGTCTATGATGATATGATTGATTTCGTCAACAAAGGAATTTTTGGTTGTCAAGATTGCGCGGTTCAGAAACGGGCCACTAACACTGTCTAATTTTTGGAGATTGGGGTAGATGACAGAAATAAAATCTTCCAAAGCGGTGGTGGGACAAGACTGTGTGTAGCAAATGTGAGGAGGCAGTGCAGTAATTTCTATGTCCTTGTTTTGTTTGGTGCCGTCTCCTACAGATAGGAGGAATTCAGTAAATTGTGGGTCTAAGAGTGCGCGCATGTTTGTGGAAAGATGGAGTCGCGCAAGGCGTGGCCATAGTGGAGACTTAATCAATGATGCATTGATAGTCTCAGCCTTGCTACCTTTAGCAACAACTGGTAAAGTTTGGCGAAAATCGCCTCCTAAGACGACGACTTTTCCACCAAAAAGTAGGTCAGATTCCATTAGGTCTTTTAGTAAACTATCCAAAGCCTCAACAGCCGTTCGTTTCGCCATTGGAGCTTCATCCCAGAGAATCAGTTTTGATTGTTTTATGAGTGAAGCCAAAGAGGACTGTTTGCTAATCCTGCATGAAGTAGCGTCGTCTAGGTCAATGGGTATTTTGAATCGAGAATGAGCTGTTCGCCCTCCGGGTAGGAGTGCAGCAGCTATGCCTGATGTGGCAGTAGCTAGTGCTATGTGGCCTTTAGACCTGACGTGTGCTAGAAGAGCACGATAAAGAAACGTTTTCCCAGTACCGCCTGGTCCATCAACAAAGAAAGACTCTGGTTTATTCTGGTAGACAGATGCAAGTATACGGTCGAAGGAGTTTTTTTGTTCAGCATTAAGCAAGAGGTGGGATGCTATATCTGAAGCTGAAACGACAATGGCTTGTTCCAATGTAAGCTCTTTTGAGTTATCGTTGGAGTGGAGTGCGATTTCTGGAAATGAATCTTGGCATATATTATAATGGACAAGACTCTTACCCATGCCAACTAAGTAGGAGTTAATATGCTCAAGCACTTTTCTTCTTACTAAGTGAGCTGAGGTGTTTGTGTGGAAGGTGAAATCTGTAGACATGTCGGATTCAAACTTTGTCCACAGTGCTGATGGGTTACTGGGGCAACAATGCACCAGTAAATCCGCAAAAAGCTTTCTCAGAGCCCGAGGCATGTTGTGAAGTGCAGCCTCAGACATACACTGTTCCTGGCTGTTATTCTGCTCTAACAGGCCGTGTTCTAAGGCAGCCTCGTGGTATGTGGGGTGAATATGTCCATGGACAGATCCGAAGATGTGTGTATGATGTTGGGCACCGTATTTCCCCGAAGCAAAGCGTAGGAAGTAGCGCTCTCCTTGATGGGTTGAACCGTGACAATTCTACCAACTGAGTTGCCTCGAGCGCGAAGCTTCCACTTCTTTTTGTCTGTCAACCAGACAAAGTAATCTGGGAATTCAGAATAGAGACAATTCTTTGCTTTGGCGTTTGAGTCAGTCCTATTCATGAAAAAAAATTCAGTAAGTGTTGTTCGTTTATTTGTTGGGTTATCAAGAACAGTGGATAGAAGTTCCCGCTGCTTGAAACTTACAGGTTGGTAGTTTTCAAGATGGAGGTGCAACTGGATAATGGGAGGTTTCATTTCAGTAAGTGTGAACCGAAATATGCGCCATAAAGACTCAGGCGCTGAAATCCAACGCCCACTTCTGTATTGGTCTATTTCATTGACCTGGTTTATATGGTCAATAGGCTGGTCATGTTGATCACGAGGGGCCACGTTGAACATAATGCGATCACTGCCTTTGCATATATATTTATATATGTATTTGACAGCTTTGATGGTACAACAGATTTCAACGTTCATATGGCAATCAAATTTAACGAGCAGATAAGGGTTGTATGGAACAACCCAACGGTTGTCTAACCAAACACCCCTGACTTTTTCTCTAACCCCATTATTGCACCTACGATAGTTTGGGTATGCATCATCAGTTATGTTGGTTTCAGCATAGAAAGGCTTTGGGTAGAAGTCCTTGCATGTGGCATTTTTTTTCATGCACACATTTGTAGGATTCTGAAGACCACAAGGTCCATGGAGCATGTGTTTGACAACTAATTTATGCAAGTGGGGATGTTTCATTTTATCAGGTATTTCAGCACAGACAAATGTGTCGAATTCTTCAGGCCGATGTACCTTGAATTGTGGTTTCAGGATGAGAAGAAAATGAGCATGGGGCAGGCCCCTTTTTTGGAATTCAACAACATACGTGTACGCTGCGACCTTGCCAAAGATGTTTTTCTTGAACAACTCATTTTTTAATTCTTCTAGCTTAGCCCTAAATACTCTACAAGCGATGTCAGGTCTATCCTGAGACAGTTCACCATATTTCAGGTGTTCTTTGATCTCGGGCCAATTAGGATTGCATGTCATAGTTAAGAAAATGTCGGGCTTGCCAAATTTTCTAACTAAAGCCATAGCATCCAAATATTTTTTCCTCATGTGCCGTGGACCACCGATGAAAGTGAAAGAGCAAAGAAAACGCTACCGCGACTACTTTAGCACATGTTTGTCGCTTACGGTTGAAAAAGCGTCGGCAACACCCTGCAGGAATTCATGCCTAATATTGTCCTGTTGAGACCTGAAGTAGTCTAACCTTTGGGTTTCCAACTTGACAAACATGTCTACAGCATACTGTTGAAAAAGTCTACCAAAGTGAAGCAAATACGACTGGTCAGATTTCCTAATTTGAAATCTGTAACAGTAGTACTCGCGTATTGACACAGAATTAGGGTCTTCTACACATGCATTTATTGCATGTTCTTCATGCTCAAGCAAAGACTGAGCATCAGACATATATGTAGGGTCTAGTGTTGTGTTATTGAACTCAGTCCTGCCTCTTTTTCTACCTGTCTTGGTCAACCTTTGCTTTGGGATGCCTTGGTGCCAGCCTAACTGACCATATGGGAACAACAGTGGATATTGAAGAGGGTCATAGCAGGCATAATAGTACTGTATGCTGTGGGATTGACCACTGAGAGTGTATATCTTAATGCTTCTATGATGATTTTCAATACCATCGACTAAGATCCCTGCCACTTGACCGACGGTAGGTTTGTTATATACACGCTGGTCAACGCCTGGGTTACAATACAAGAAAATCTCATGGTCTTTGAGGTTAGTCTCATGTCTAAGGCTCCTAAAAAACCGTGCGTATGGGTTTTCCTCCAGGACAGTAAGTATTTTCTGGAGGGACATCTCATAAAGTCTTGGACAATGTGCTAACCTATTCATGATCTCGTGTTCAGTATCGTGAAGGTAGAACTGTAGGTTTTTAGCAGATTCAGTTTCACCTGCTAACGACGGCATGAAGTGGTACATTTGTCCTTGAACCCTAAAAGTGTAGATGCCTTTATTCCGGCGGGACAAATCAGGGTCATAGTTTGCGCCTAGAGAAGTGAAAGCTAAATGATTGTTGTAAGTTCTTATGCAAGATCTGAAATGTTTTGATTCATCAGATCTTGAAACCAGTAAGTCAACCAAGAGACTTGGAAGGGGAGTATTAATGAGAGCGTCATCGCCATTATTAAAAGACGAGTTAGTAGGTTCATAGTAACTGATCGCCCCTGCATGAAGCTGCAGGTAGGGGCACGAGGTAATATGTCCGCTGTAATCGGGATGTTGTGAAAGGCATCGGTTGAGGGAAGCACGGTAGTGGTCGGTTTTTCTTTTTTTTTTTGTGGTTTTTTTTCGAGGGTGGTATTGTAGAAGTTGCTACCATGTCAGAACTGTTGGGAACAACACCAAACACATGGTTTGTGATGTTCGTAACAGGTAGTCCATTTTGGCCAAAAGTTAGACTGGTGGAAAGAAGGGCAGGTAAAACATGAGAAGGGAAAGCAGGAGCTGAATAATCATTCTCGACTGCACGGATAGTTGGTAAGATGGTTGAGGAAGGACATGAGGGTGGCACAAGAACCGGCTCGAGACCTCGAACAGCAGGTGGTTTAACAGAACAGACAGTTGGCCTGGTTTGCAGGTTTGGAAGATGGACTCCCTTACGTACACTAACGTGTGAATGTGCCTTTTTAGGTTTGGTTACAGTGCTTGGTTTGTCAATGCGAAGATGAACATTTTCACTTTGATCCAGTTTATTTAAAGTTTGTTGAAGTTTATTTTTTCTGTGTTGTTTTTTTCGTTGCCATCTAAGTATGGCTAGTTGTCTGTAAGTACGAAGTGCCAAAGGCTCACCAGAACTAAGGGTTGACGTCATCCTAAGAGCGCAGTACAGTGTGCACAAAGAAACCTAGATGTAGTAGAAAGGTTAAAAGGAAGTTGTATGTATTGCACTGCTGTGAAAAGCTCTTAGGCAGTAGCGTGAAACTATGTGGAGTAGTGTGAGGTAAAAATAGAACAGAGGTAAAAGGGTCACACAGTTAAATCAGAGTTTGAAGACAACCTAAGTGAACATGAAGGAAAGAACATATAGCTGGTGCAACTACTCACAAAGGAAAAAATAATTACTCTACTAACTAAACCCTAAAACAGGAAGATAACCTACAGGTGGATCCTAGAATAGCATTATGCACTAAAGGAAGTCCCACATAGCAAACCTATTAACTGTAAGGATAACTATTGCATATATTGTAGGTGCAAACAACTACAAAGTGTTTATGTGTGCAAGCAAATCAGGATTTTCTGTAGATCCCATAACTACGGGGTTTGCAATAGATCCCCTAACTATTGGGGTTTGCAGTAGGACCCCTAACTACACTAACCTGAAGCAATTGCCTTGTTTGCGATGCAGAGAAATCACGACACCTTCTTCGAAAACAAACTGAAAAAAATACCAGCTGGGTAAGTGGGATTTCAAGGGGGGAAAACTATATTTGTAGTGCATATACTGGAAAATAAAATAAAGCACAAGGAACAAAGTTTTAATGTATCAGTTGGAGTAAAGAGCGGATGTGTAGTTGAAGTAGTCAATAAGTTTGAAACATGAATCACGTTTATTTCTACACATCTAAGACCATTACAGCGCGTTTGTCTAAAGCAAGCTAAAGAGACCTTGTTTTTTTACAAAGCTTGCCAATACAGGAAAGGCAGCACACTTTCCTCACCAAGGCACAGTATAATCCACTGGAGCAAAACAAATGGAGCTTATGCACACAGAAACAGTGTGAAGAACAAACCTGGAACACACAAGAAGATTTTCCTCACCAAATTGCTTGACTTCAAGGAGCTGCAATCCGAAAGCGTTTATACCCCTGTAAACAGCAGAAAAGTAAACGTTTTATCACATGCAATGTTTTTTTTTCGGAAATAGAGCAAAAGAATGAACTTTGAGCGAAAATGCAAAGAAAAACCCTCATACCAAAGTAGTACCGTAGCAGTGGGTAGAAGATCGCTTCTTTTCTTATAGCACTGGTGGAAATCAACGCATACGTGGATGGAAGAAACAGCGATTTCACCGTAGGCGTTCATAGCTAGGTTGCGTGGCTTTGTTTTGACCATGCCACAGAAGAGTTTTGAATATCGGCCAGAATCCATGGGTCAAGCAGTCGGATTTGCTGTCATGAGAGTAGGTGAGAGTAGATTTGGTTGGACGGTGGGTAGCAAGGGTAGTAGCAACCACCGGCCAGAGTGATGGAGAAAATGGGGATGATGAGGGAGGGTGGAATGAATTAATGCGGTGGTGGAAAAACAACGCTTCAGTGTATACAACCCCTCCCCCCTCCGCCCCCATATTACCCTAATAATTTTTCCCACCTAATACACTATCCAATAAAGGTGTTCAACTTTTTCCCTTTGCTACTATCTATGTGTACATTATTTAAATATGTATGAAAAACAATATTGATTTTATACATGGTGCTATATAGTACAATAGTAATAAAATGTTGTTACTTTGTATATTGCATTGTACTACATACTGGCCACGCTTCAGGTCGTTCATAATTTATAAATTACATTAGACGCAATTCTAACATAGTGTATTTTGTTCATACCATGTGTTAAAAACGGGAAAAAAGAAATAGTAAAAGCAAAACCGAAGATATATATAACCGAAGGAAATTGCGTATTATAAAAAAGTAATGATATAAACGAAGCATAGAAGTAAGTTTGTACACTATCATCTAACTACATTAACAGAACGAAAAAGTGGGGAGACAAAATTTGTTTGCACAACTCGTGAAGAACATGTACATTATACAAAAACCATCAGAGAAGTAAAGTATTGGTAATCTAATATATATGACAATTTTTTAAATTAAGGCTTTGACAAAATGATAAATATCCGACCCCCTGAACTTAAGCTCATCCCAAGTGGTTAGCCACCTGGGTTTACCCTGGCCTCAAGTGGGAGGTCCAGGGTTCGATCCCCCCTTCCTTTCGTTTCGGAAAAAAAAAATCCGACCCCCTACCCCCGCCCCTCCTAATCAACCCCGGTTGTGCAACAAATATTCTAGTTATTTGAGCAAAAAAAAAAACAAGAATGAAGATGGTATATTAATTAAATTGTATAGATTAATTATAAAGTAGAAAAACGAATGATATCATTACATAGTTAAAAAAATATCATTTTAAACCCGGTGGACGGATGAATCATCGTTAAAAAGAATAATAAGAAAATAAGGGGAAAAAAACGAATATAACGAAGAAAAAAAGCGAAGACCAAAGAAAAAAACCGACATACGCACACAATATATAGAAGTAAAAAAAACGAAGATGAAAATGAGACCGAAAAAAGGAAACTAAGAAGTTACGGGATCATAGGACCAAGAATCGGGAAAAAATTAGAAAAAAAAAATGATTGGGCAAAAAAATAAACCGACACACACAATATATAGAAGTAAAAAAACAGAGACGAAAAAACAATATTCAATATGTAGTATATAGAAAACCCGATACCTCCCAAAAAAGCAACGGTATGGACACACAATATAAAATATATATATGAAGGAAAAAAAAATAACACACACACAAACAAACACTAATAGATTAAAATATTACGTAGTCGTATCATAGAGGATATATAAAAAGTAAAAAAAAACCAACTTACACTACAAAATAAAAGATACAGCCACTTGGCTTCTCCCCCTTATTTCCCCACGTGGCCCCTCCTCTTCTCCCCCCTGGCTTTTTAAATAGAAAGACATACAGGACAAAGGGCAAAAAATTAGAATAAAAAACAAAATAAACGGAAAAAACAAAGGAAATAAAAAGGTGAAAAACAAGGACCAATGGGGGGGTGACAAGTGGCGGCTCCACAAAGTCCCCCCCTTGTCTTTGTATATATTAGTTAAGATATATATATATTATTTGACTGTTTCGGTGATATATATACAATATTTAAAAAAATTATACATTAATCACTATTAACTAAACCTCTAATTTTTTTAAATATAGACATCTGACTTCTAATCATATTTGGATTTTTGAATTAATACTTATAAAATTGTAATACAATTTATCGCTTTCTCGATTCATCGAATGTGCATACCAAATTCCTATATATATGAACCGTGTGTCCACTCATAATATATATGTATATTATAAGTCAAAATCCAAATTCATATATATATATATATATATATATATATATATATATATATATATATATATATATATATATATAATGATTTTAGACAGTGTGGGATTGTAGCGCTTTCATTTTATAACATTAGAAAATGCAATTATTTGTTGCTCCCTCCGTTTCTATTTAACTGTCGCGATTTTCAAAAACACAAATATTAAGGAGAGTAGATTTGACTTAACATCAAAATGACAATAACACTCTTGAATATAATTAATGCAATATTGTTTTCAATCTCCACCTTTTAATAAATAAGGGTAGATGTAGAAAAATACAATAAATAATACTTTAGAAATATAACTACGACAGAGAAAAAATAATTTTATTTTTGGCAACTGCGACATTTAAATAGAAACAGAAAAATACTTTGTTTTATTGAATTCTGGAGTTTCAATCTCACGCCATTATTTAATTAAAAATAAATATATTTTAAAAATATATTATATTTTATATAAAATATAATATATGTTTTAAATTTTTGTATTATTTTTTTATGGGAGCCTTTAAAGGCACCACACTTATTATACTTTGGCACCTAAATTAAGGGGCACCACACTTTCATTTGTTGTTTTACCTTAGACACCACACTAATTTTTACATATACTCAATACACCACACTCTAATAACAATTTTGCCATTGCTACTCATGGCACCACATGTGTCAATATTTTCCACTCCAACAAATTAATTACACATATATATATACCTAATTTCCTTCCGGCACCTCCCACCCCACACTAGCCATGCCACCTCTTAGGTACACCCCACCCACCTAACCCAATCACCCAAGTACCCATCTTCCTCCACCATCACCTAGCCCCACAACCATCAATCACCTAGCTCCACCGCCCTATTACACCTAGCCTGAAAGATTTTGAATAAAAGAAAGCAAAATACATGAAAGAATCTCTGAGAAAGATTCAGTTATTAAAATAAAAAAAGAAGCGAGATAGATTGGATATTATATCAACTACTCAAATATTCACCTCCAAGAGCTCAAAAAAAAATCAATACGCGAATCGAATTTTATCATTGTTTGCACGGTGGTTTTGGAGTTCGATGGTGGATTTATTGACAGATTGAGAGAGAATGATGAATTTCTTTATGGTAAGAGATGGTGGAAATGGTGATTTTGGTGGTTAAATGGTGGAAAAGATGGTGGTTGTAATAATTGCTTATAGTTGGTAGGATGTTGTTGTGATAAAAAAAAGATTTGGATATAGTGAAAATAATGCGGATGTAGTAAATTTGGATTTTAATAGGCGCGTAGTGCCATTAGTAGATTCATCATTTAAAACTTAATATGCGTGTACCAAGAAAGCGACAATTTTATAACTAGTTGTGTGCCTACGGTAGAAAATATGTGGTGCCTTTAAAAAGGCACCTTTTTTTATATATAAAACATAATTAGTTATTTATATAACTAATATAGTTATTATATTAATAACTATTAATATATAATAGTTATATATTGTGCCGGCTAAGCGCCAGCTTAACGTTGGCACAAAGGTTTAGGAAACTTGTTTCTCGTTTTCAAAATCTTCCACGTGTTTATTTTAAATTTTGTAGTACGAGGACTTAAATAAAAAGACTTAATCATCACCTGTCGGACGTTCATTTTCGATAGAACGCTAGATTTTCAGAATTAGGCGTTACTAGGAACAGATCGATTTGATCTGGTTTGTAATACTATAATAATTAAATCAATAACTATTGAATCAATGAAGAAAATATGTGATGGACAGGTTTATGTAAATTGACTGTGTCGTGATGAATTGTGTATATAGCAGTTGAATCTGTACATATTAATTTTGGAAATTGATATATGCACAACAAAGTATGACACAACATGTATCACAATATATAATATAACTATTGAGTAGTGTGTATGACTAATTAATTGATGTGAGACTTGCGACAATCAATGGTGATAAGAGTGTGTTGTGAAATATTAATTTTATTGAAATGCCTACCAAAATAAAGCAATGCGGTTTTACATCATTCCACGGCTAACACTATCTTCGCACCATAACTCACGGAAAACATGGGTTTTTTTTTTTTTCCAGGCGAATTATTACATGAAATAAACGCGCGCAAAGCCGATCGATCATGGCGGTTTTATTATCTTTTTGATAGAAATTCAAAATACGTAGTATATATCTTTGGGTAAAAATATTTTTCGATATATACCCCTAATTTTGGGTTCTTAAAATCATAAAGCGCTAAAAATCTCTCACGTGGCGGGCTATGTTTACATCGGGCCAAGATCTTTTCGCGAGAACCTGGGGATAATTTTCTCTAAGTTTGGGCTACATATCATATCCTGTATATTTTAAAACAAAAAAAATTCAAAATTTGGATTTGTCTAAAAAAAAAAAAATGTTCGGTCAACACCATTCTACGTAAATCAAATTCATCCACCACTCTTTTTTCTTCTTCCTCCCTCCCTGCCAAACAACCGGTAACTTCCTCCACCACCCGACAACTCCTTCCACCACCCGGCTGCTTCCTGCTCTCTTTAATTATGCGTATTTGCAGGCCATTATTATTTTAGTGTTCATTGGATTTTACGCCTTTTGGACCAAATCGCATAGATGCATGTTAGATGTGCCTTTTGAATTATTCTACTTTTATCTTTTGTGGCTGCTTTAAAAAAATATTTTTCAATAAGTCAAATGAGATATTTATTCTTCAAACTGCTGTTTAATTTGTACCGTGAATTATTTTCTCTTTTTTTTTTTTTTTTAATTAAACATGGTGAACAAGAAAATGGGATCAAATCTGAATTTGAGAGGTATAATTATACGTATATTTTTTTTTGGGGTGAGAGTAGCTATATGACAAAATAAGATCTGAAAATGGGAAAAAAAGAATGAAAAAAAATAATGGTTGAGAAGACAAAACACGTCTCATTCATTACATTGTATTACTACATGTGGTTGAAGAACATGTAGTGAATAGCGTGTAATAACACGCGCGCGTTTTGTCTTTTCAACCACTATCTTTTTTTCTTGTCCTTTTTCCTCATTTTAGATCAAAAACAGTCCTTTACAACCTTTAACCTTATTTTTTTTTGGTGTCAGGAGATGTGAATACCATCGGGATGTAGAATGATTGCCACAGAAGATAGCAGCCGGGTGGTGGATGAAGCTACCGGTGGTTTGGCAGGAAGGGAGGAAGAAGAAGAAAGAGTGGTTGATGAATTCGATGTATGTAGAATGGTGATCACTTGTTAGGATGAAGCGCTTACCATTCTACTAAAACCAATTGGTGTTAGTAAATGTGCTACAATATTTCTTTATACATTTAAGAGACTGGATGCAATCTCTCCCTTGTTGTTTGTTTGCTATTAAAGTTTACTTTGGCTCTCCTAGGTGAGTTGGTTACATTAGGGGCGACTACATCATTTGTTTACATTGTTTCTGACCGATTTGTGATTTCATTATCCCGATTTCAAATGTTTTCTCATCCATACTAATTGTAACCCATGTTCCAGTTAAATCCTCCATTTGAAACTTCTGAAACTCGATAAAAGTCCCTTATTACGAAGTCGGTGCAGCTTTTGGAATGATGGATGATGAGTTTCTAATCTTAGAACTGGATAATGACACCCAAGGATGATGTCTCAATGTTAGAACAAACACCCCCTCAAAGTGTGGGCAATCTCTCTCAACACTTGCACAATATAAATTATGAAAATAATGTTCACACCAAGGTTCGATCTCATGACCTCTCACACTGGATATTTTTTTTTTCTTCAGATAAATCGAATTTTGAATTTTTTTATAGATAAATCCGAATTTAAAAAAAAAAACTTCAAACAAATCCCAGACCAATGAAAAAATAGCCCGGTCACGTGAGATTTTTTACAGCGTTATGATTGTAAGAATTAAAATTAGAGGAATACATTGAAAACTATTTTTAACAAAAGGTATATATTTTGAATTATAATTTTTTTTTTCTATATGAGAATTAGACATCTAAATATTAACGACAGTTCCGTCGCCGAAGTCTATGGTAGAGATTTTCCGTCCTGAACAAACAAAATGAAACGTGTTTTTCACTACTACCAGGGCATTTTTCAACCTGTAAAACATGATCAATTAAAAAATTGACTGAAAATAAATTAACAAATTAATAACATAATTTCTCCTATACATGTATTTTTTCATAGCAAAATCAATGAGGAAAAAATATAGGGTGTGGTTGTATTCTGCGAAAACATTGAGGTTGCACGACGGACAATGTAGCTAACTACCGATTACGAAAGAAAGATGCAATAAGGGGAGCCAGGAAGGGGGAGCCGGGGAGAGGGTGGGCAGTGGACTTGAGAGCAACAAGCGAAAGATAACTCAAGAAAGTAAATTTATTTTGACGGTACGTAATATCTTATGATGCATAAAAAATATCCTCGTAAAATTTTATATTAAACCGGATGATCGAACCGTTTTGTATTGACTGTGTCTTTCGTTTGTGAAAAAAAATAAATTTAAAAGACAAAGAAAGAAAGAAAGTTTCTTGAATTGACACAAATAATACCTTTATAAAGCATTGTTACCATAATACAAGTATCTTCTCAAAAAAAAAAAAAAAAGGAATCCAGTGTAGTAGATGTCACCAACGTATTAAATGCTGGTGGTGTTCCTGTAATTTGAAACAAAAAAGAATCCATTTTCCTTACATGTGCCGGCTTTCATCTGGCAAACTTGTATATAAAGTCCCACAATAAATCGTATTCAGCACAAACAAATTAAGGAAATTAATCACAGGGAAATTAATTAATCAAACGTATTCAAAATGGCTTTGAAACATATGGTGATGGCAATTACGATTCTTGTGGTCATTTTTGCACATGCTATGGCAGAGGAGGAATCGGTTGCCGGAGAAGAAAATGAATTCAAACTGATGAAGACTAATCATATCAGAGAATCATTCGGTAACATCATGCCTCCTAGCTGCTATATATATATATATATATATATATCTCGAAAAGAAAGAGGTTTTTTATTTGGTGTGGAATGGGAATCAAATTCAAACCTTGGTTCTCAATTCACATCAGGATGTACAATGACTTTTACCAATGTTCTGCTCTAGCAATTCCCGTTTTAGTATATTTTCAAATATTTTATTAACTTTAATTTGGCTTAAAACCCTCGACATTTAGGACCAACTTGTCATGATCCGATTAATATAAAGTTCAGTCTTGGATCATGCCGGCCTGTAGAATTTGACTTTTACTCTCTGGGGTAGTTAGGTCTGGCCCAGAGTTTTGTTAAATGGCACCATACAGGAAAATTGAACATGTGACATCATTCTCAATTTGATATCAATGGACGTTGATTTTGCGCTAATCCTCCCTGAGTAGGCTTACAGCTGATTCTATATAGTCCATTCTTGCAAGTTTTACAATTAAATTTAAACAAATACAATTGACATAGACATACTATTAGCCGAAAAAAATTGAAGTTATAATTGATGTATTAAATTAAGAAAGTGTGAGGCTAAAATCCACTTCTTAATACCAAATAAACAAACAAGACATACAATTTAAAAAAGTTGCAAAAAATTATTACAAATTGACAATGCTACTTCGGATCTTAGGAGGCCATTTGTAGCTAGAGTTTAAGAAGAGGCGGGTTACCTGCCAAAAGTCAGCGTGCATCTTCTCCTATCTTTTTTCGTTGACATATTGTCTTTAATAAAATAAATGATGAAATTTGGCCAAAATACTGTGGATTTTGCACCAAAAAGTGAGATGAAACCTGCTTCACGATCTCATAAGATTTATAGGCAAAACCAACAAAGGTTTGACTCCATTTAATATTGCAAATAATTTTGAAATTTTGGTGAGAGAAAGCAAATGGATAACAGAAAAATGTTTTCCATTAATTCAACTTGGTTACACACCACACTTCATATAGCAACATTGTCTAACAGATTATAACACTTGGTCCACCACTAACATAATGCCAAGTGTCTAAACATAATCTAGAAATAGATCCTTATGGATAAACATAGATCCTTATGGATAAACACTACATTAATAAATTCCTAACATCTCCCCTCAAGCTAAAGGTAGGAACAACAAGTACATTTAGCTTTGTTTCGAACTCCAACAACATAGGACTGTGAGTGCTTTAGTTAATGCATCCGCAATTTGCATGGAAGAGGGTACAAAGCACACTTGCCCGACTTCTTGTTGATCACTTGATCCCCTTACATAGTGAACATCAACCTCTATGTGTTTGGTCCTTGCATGATAAACATGATTGTGAGCGAGAAAAGTGGCACTTAAGTTGTCACACCAGGCAACTGGAATATTGGTTAACTGAATGTGCATTTCCAGAAGCAGTTGCCTGATCCATGTCAGTTCTGAGGCTAAATTGGCCAGTGATCTGTATTCAGATTCTGCACTTGACCTAGAAACAACACTTTGCTTCTTTGAGCTCCAAGAAACCAGGGATTTTCCAATATAAACACAGTAACCTGCAAAAGACTTCCTATCTGGGGGATAACAGGCACAATCAGCATCACAAAACCCTGTCAGTTGAGTAGGACTAGAAGCACTGGAAAACAAACCATAGTGTAAGGTACCTTTTACATATCTCAAAATCCTTTTAAGAGCTTGCCAGTGTATCTGTGTAGGACTCTGCATATACTGACTAAGATAATTCACAGAATAGGCAAGGTCAGGTCTTGTGTTGGTCAAATACTGTAATCCTCCTATAGCACTTCTGTAAATAGTGGGATGCTTTATTGGTTCACCTTGATCTGGGAGTAGGTGCTGGCCAGGTACCATAGGTGTTGAACATGGCTGGATGTGATCAAGCTGCAGTCTCTTTAGGAGCTGAGAAGCGTAATGCCCCTGTGTCAAGTACAATCCTACTGGAGTTCTGTGTGCTTCCATCCCCAGAAAATGGGATAATGAACCTAGATCTTTCAATGCAAATCTTGAATTTAACATATCAACAAACTTCTTGATCAGCTTCTGGGAGTTACCTGTTACCAATATGTCATCTACATAGACCAAAACATACAATAAACATTCATCAGTCTTAAGAACAAAAAGATATGAATCTGACTTTGATTGGTTGAAGCCCCAGTGCAACATATGTAGTCTTAGGGCAGCAAACCATGCCCTAGGAGCTTGTTTGAGACCATACAAGGCCTTATGTAGTTTACAAACATAATATGGCTTGTCCTTATCAACAAAGCCCTCTGGTTGTTCCATATAGACATCCTCCATCAATGGTCTATTAAGAAAAGCATTGTCAATGTGAACTTGATGAATATGCCAGTTCAAGTTGACTGCCAGGGCCAAGATAATTCTGATAGTAGATGCTTTGGCCACTGGACTAAAGGTTTCTGTAAAATCTACACCATAGGTCTGATGGAAGCCTTTTGCAACCAGTCTTGCCTTGTGCTTGATGATTGTTCCATCAGGTCTCATTTTCAGTTTGAACACCCATCTACAGCCAACAGGATTCTGTTTGTTAAGAGGAGGCACCAGAGTCCAAGTTACATTTTTTTGTAGAGCATTAAATTCAATAACCATTACAGCTCTTCATTCAGTGTTGTTCAATGCGTCTGAGACCTTGGTTGGTTCAGACAGGTGATCTGGGAGTATGGAGGACTGAATTTGGGCAGATTAGGTTTTTGGTTTGTAGATTCCACTTTTAGAACGAGTTTGCACATGGTGACCTTGTATTGGTGGCTGTGGTGGGGGTTCACTAGTTTGATCAAGGATATGGTCACTTTGTCCTGGATTACAGGATTGAGTCTCTGAATTAGGGCTGAGGGATACAGAGGCATGAGTGGAAGGAGTATGGTCTTGTACAGGACTAAAGGCATGGATTGGACTATGGTTGTATGTAGGAGAGGATGATGACTCATGTATAGGAGAAGCATGAGTGGATTGGGCACTAATATCACATTCACTTGTTGAAGCAGAAGCAGGTTCATCAGTTACTTCACCAGATAATGGCCTTGCAGCAGTGGACATAGGCAGAGAGATGATAGTGGATAGTTCAGGATTAGAAATGACTTCTCTATGAGGTCCAAGAAGAAATTTTCCTTTGAAGGGAAACTCTGACTCACTGAAGACCACATTCCTAGTTATGAACACTCTTCATGATTCATCTAGACACTTGTAGCCTTTGTAGTGAGGACTGACACCTAAGTAAGTGCATTTTGTGGTGTGGAACTTAAACTTAACAGTGTGAAAAGGCCACAGATGTGGAAAACAGGCACATCCAAAGACTTTGTGAAATTTGTAGTCTGGCTTCTTGTTATACAAAACTTCAAATGGAGATTTAAGGTTAATAACAGGGGTAGGAAGAAAATATTGATAACGGATACAACTTCAACAAAACCGTCCCACCAAAATTTCAAGGGTAAGGATGCTTGAGCTAGTTGTGTCAGACCTAATTCAGTTATGTGTCTGTGTTTTCTTTCTTCCCTACCATTTTGTTGGTGGGCATGAGGACAAGGGAGCCTGAATTGTATTCCTTGTTCTTTAAGATAAGGTGTAAGATTTCTATACTCTCCCCCAAATCTGTTTGAAGACACTTAGTCTTGGTGGAAAATTGATTCTCAACTAGGCTTTTAAACTGAGTAAAGACAATATAAACTTCAGATTTTAGTTTTAGAGGAAAAATCCAAGTGTATCTGGACCAATCATCCACAAAAATGACATAGTAATGAAAACCAGACACAGATGGAATGGGAGCATGTCCCCACAGGTCAGAATGAATCAAATCAAGAACAGCATGAGCATGTGAATCAGAGTTAGGGTAAGGTAAGGCATGGCCTTTACCATATTGGCAAGCATCACAAAAAACAAGATTTCCATTAATATCAACATTACAGGACTTTAGAATATGACTTAAAACAAGTTTGGATGGATGGCCCAATCTCCTATGCCAGACATTAGGATCCTTATCAAGGCTAACAGTGCCTAGACACAAACTAGGGGAGCCTGATAGACCCTGAGTACTAACTTTATTATGAAAAAGAGGACTAGAAGAACTTGAACTGGAAGTAGGCTTCAGTTTGGAGTGAGGGGAGCTCTGTCTTAGGGCCATTATCTGGTAGAGTCCATTACTGAGTGTTCCTGTTAGGAGCAGTTTCCCTGTTCTCTTGTCCTTCACACAACAAGTAGTAGGATTAAATTCAACAGTTATACAATTATCATCTAAAAGTCTAGATATACTGATAAGGTTTTTGGTGATGGAAGGAACATGAAGGACATCTTTGAGAGCAAGTGTAGTGTGTGGACAAAGTGATGGAAAAGTACTATATCCTACATGCAAAATGGCAAGTTTCTCACCATTACCAACCACCAAGGACTCATAACCATTGTATCCAGCATTGAGATGAAGGTTGTTTAGATCAGTTGTGAGATAATTTGAGGCCCCACTATCCATATACCAAGCTGAATCTCCCATAGACTGAGGTGTTGCAGTGGCAGCATAAGCAGATGCATGTTGAGCTGTGGGATTGATACTGCTAGGAGGAACAAAATCCTCTTCGATGCAAGCAAGCTGTTACTATGTGACCACCTTTTCCATAAAGTTGGCATACCATTTTGTTCCCAGATCTTCCTCCTGCACCTCTTCATCCCCTTCCTCTGCCCCTGCCACCTCTAGCATTGCCATTTCCTCTTCCACGATTAGACCCAGGAGAGGAGGACCTTCCAGTATTTGTGTTGTAATTGGAGTAATGTCTAGGCAGAGGTCCTTGATCTAGGTTTGCAGTGGGACCAGAAAGACCATGAAAAGAAGGCAGATTCAGTCTTGCTATTAGCCTCTCAAAAGTAATTAATTGAGATTGGACATCTTGCCAGATAAGAGCTCCAACCCTAGATGTGATGTTGACTATGGCAGATTCATAGTCACGATCTAAACCTCCTAAAGTAGCCAAAATAAGCTCAGATTTGGTAATTGGATGTCCAGCAGCTGTAAGATTGTCTGAATATGACTTCATTTGAGCTAGATAATCCGACATTGACTTGGTTCCTTTTGATGCTTTAGCAAGAGCATCCTTATACTCCAAAATGCGTGCCTTAGATCTGCTATTGTAGAGGGTTTCCAGGGTCGTCCAAACTTCATAAGTGAAAGAGCAGCCAACTACTTCTGTCATAGAGCTCAGCAACCATCCCATCAACAAATTGTCCTTGACGATCCATTCATCTGAAGCTAAGGTCAGTGAAGAATTCGCAACAACAAGTCTGGAGAATGGATCTTGGGAGGAAGGAGCTGGGTGAAGAAGATGATCTTCTAATCGATGACCACGAATGATGGGAAGCACTGTGTAATACCAAAGAAGGTAATTATTCCGGTCTAATTTGACAGTGCAGACCTGAGTCAAGTTACCGGAGAACGGTGGACCAACAGAAGTTGGAGAAGACGATGGACTAGCAGACCCAAAAATTGGCGGTAGAGGAAGAGACGTCCGATAGCCAGTATATGACGGCTCTGTTCGGCCAAAAGTCATCACCCATGATGGATTAGCAGTATGTGTGGTGCTCATCACTGGAATACCAGTTGCTACACCGGTGGAAAGGAGAGGAAAATTTGTAAAAGAGAATGGAAACTGAGTTCCATCGGAGATTGGCTCATGAGTAGAAGATTGTATGGTGGTGGAGATTTGGGTGCTCTGAGCTCCGGTGATGGAGCTCTCAGTAGTGGGAGCACCGGAGGTTGCCATCTCCGGCCAACCTAAGCTCCGATACCAAGAAAGCAAATGGATAACAGAAAAATGTTTTTCATTAATTCAACTTGGTTACACACCACACTTCATATAGCAACATTGTCTAACAGATTATAACACTTGGTCCACTAACATAATGCCAAGTGTCTAAACATAATCTAGAGATAGATCCTTATGAATAAACATAGATCCTTATGGATAAACACTACATTAATTAATTCCTAACAGTGAGGATGGTTGAGAAAGATAAGAAGCTCCCCAATCTCTAAATCTATCGATATGAATGAGTTTACTAAGTCATTTGCTGATGACTTTGTTCTAGACGAGGAATTGCAAGACTATCAACATATGGCAAAGGAGTTAGTGCGAGAGGAATCTGTTATGGATGTGGGCCATGATTCTCAGCCGACTTTTACAGCTCAAATTATGAAGGATTATAAGGAGGAGGGTGGGGTGATCGATATATGTGAGTATGCGGTTTATAGATTATATTATGTTCCTTCTAAAGGCCCATTTAAAAAACATCAAAAGACTGTTTCTGCCACGTTCATTGTCATATGGGGATGAAATACTATAATCACTATTTTTGACTAAGGACAAACAAGAGGATGAAGATGAAGCCAGTGATGATCTATACATTATGGAGGCTCGGAGGATGATTACGCGGCCAGTGGCGAATCCAGGAAAAAAGTTCAGTGGAGTCACCCCTCACAAAAGTGTAGTAACCCTAAATTTTTTTTGGGTTGGGCGGGTAATTAGGTCATAATTTCCGGGTCGAAACCGGGTTGGGTGGGTAATTAGGTCAAAAATTGATTTTTTTTACAAAAACGACGTCGTTCCGGAGTTTTTTTTTAATAAAGTTGAGTGGGGTCACGTGACCCCTCCCTGGAGCATGTGGATCCGCCACTAATTACGGGGATGCTTCACAAGGAATAAAAAATTGAGTCATCATCTTTGAAGGCCCCGGTGCAGATTGCAAAGGAAAATTGTGATATCCCACATTAGAAGTGGGGAAGCGCATCACCACCATTATAAGTGTGAGACATAAAGGTTTTGTCAACTCGGATTAGCCCTTTTAGACCAAGCGAGGACGGCGGTCTAAGCAATTGACCGGACCATTTATGACTCATTTAGTGCTGCCAGCCGGGGTCTGAGAGTGTTACTGTTGTTGTATTAGTTTTTTTTATTATTGTTGTTGACTAAATGTAAATGTTGACCAGTATATATATGCCCTGGTCTTGGTTGTAAGAAAAACAAGAGAAGATATTTTACTAAAAAAAAGGAAAGTGTTCTTCCATTTTCTCTCCAACGAAAACCTAGGGTTTTCTTCCTTCTTTTTCAATCTTTTCTTCATGGTATCAGAGCAAGGTTTTCAACAGTCCATGCATGATTATAGTCTATTCACAAGAGGGTCTGGCCACAACTTTATGGCACTGGTGGTTTATGTTGATGATATCATCATAGCAAGCTCAGATTTGACAGGAGTTGAGGAGATCAAACACTTCTTACATGAGAGTTTTGGATCAAGGATCCGGGTGATCTACATTATTTTTGGGAATAGAAGTTCATAGAGCACGAGCGGCGGTATTACTCTTTCCCGAGGCAAGATGCCTCAAACTTCTTGAATCATTTGGATTTAGCGGCAAAACCGGTGGACACACCCATGGCAACTAAGACAACTTTACAAGCTGGTGATGCAGAATTATTACCTGACAATACAGCATACAGAAGCTTGATAGGCAAGCTGTTGTACTTGACCATTACTAGGCCTGATTTGACATTTGCTGTTCAGCAACTTTCTCAATTCTTGGATACACCTACAGATTGCACATATGAAAGCGAGAGGCACAGTTGCTTAGGTATATTAAAAGGGCACCCCAGCAGGGCATCTTTTATTCAGCAGACAACTCACTTACCCTATCTGGGTATGTTGACTCAGATTGGGCAGGTTGTCAAGTTACTAGGCGGTCAGTTTCTGGATTTGGTATGTTTCTTGGTTCATCTTTAGTGTCATGGAAAGCAAAAAAACAGACTACAGTTGCAAAAAGCTCTGCTGAGGCAGAATATCGAGCGCTTGCAAATGCTACATGTGAAGTTTTATGGTTACAGTTTCTATTGCAAGATCTGCAGGTTTTTGAAGGTCTTCCTACTGTTTTATATTGTGATAATCAAAGTGCGATGCATATTGCACATAACCCGGTATTTCATGAGCGTACAAAGCATTTGGAAATTGATTGTCATATCATTCGTGAGAAAGTACAAGCTGGATGTATCAAGCTTCTTCCAGTTTCTACAACACAACAGTTAGCGGATATCTTCACCAAAGCTTTAGATGCACCTGTTTTTTGGTCTTTAATGTCTCATTTTAATATTGTAACCTAGCTTGACACCCCAGCTTGAGGGGGGGTGTTGTTGTATTAGTTTTTTTTATTATTGTTGTTGACTAAATGTAAATGTTGACCAGTATATATATACCCTGGTCTTGGTTGTAAGAAAAACAAGAGAAGATATTTTACTAAAAAAAAGGAAAGTGTTCTTCCATTTTCTCTCCAACGAAAACCTAGGGTTTTCTTCCTTCTTTTTCAATCTTTTCTTCAGTTACAGAATGATATCAAAGCCGACTGCCATACGGACCTACGTGCCACACCATGAGAGGTGGTGGAGGCCACATCTAAAATCCTATGGTAGGGACGAACTGGGACAAGTCCAGTGGGACAAGTCTTGGTCGTCCTGGCGAGGACGCCAGTCCCTTATAAGGGGGTAGAATGTGATATCCCACATTGGAAGTGGGGGAAGGGCATCACCACCATATAAGTGTCAGGCATAAAGGTCTCGTAAACTCGGGTTAGCCTTTTTAGACCAAGCGAGGACGGCGCTCTAAGAAGTTGACCAGACCATTTATGACTCATTTAGCGCTATCAGACCCGGAGTCTGGAGGCGTTACAAAAATAGATGTGCAGAGTATGCCGTCACAAATAAACACAAGAGATGTTGAGGAAAGTCTTAGAATTCGAATTATGCTCAAAGAGATCAAAGAGAAAAAAGTGATATAAGTGGGGAAGTACAAAAATACTCACTTCGTAGAGACGAGTCCAGCCTCCCCGGATAGGAGATATTTTATTTTATTTTTATAATTTGAATTCGACTCTACAATGAGTAGCCGTACTCTTTTCTTTCGCCAGATTTTTTCTCATTCGGTTTGACTTCTAAACGGTTTTAAGTAGACGGTATTAGATGTTGTGGTCGTCTTTTGTACATTTTTTGTTTTCATAAAGATAAGTTCTAGTATATCTTTCACACCTAATGAACTTATACGTCCCAACATTATACTTTGAAATTTCAGTTAATGACAGAAGGATGAAAACTCAATTGCGGGCGAGAAAATTGGTCGAAGAGCCAGAAGAGGATGATTGTGACGGTAATCCAGATTGCCATCTTAATTTGGCCCGGTGTGAAAGTGTAGAATTCTGCCGATGTCTTGGTCTTGATCGGGTATATTTCTGTTTTTTTGTTTTTGATGATTAAGATAATTATATATAGCCGCCCCGGCCACTCGTCTAACAAAAACGATACGTTTACATTATTTTGTGTACATAAAAAATACATAATTGTCAAACAACGGGCGAATTGTTTCTGCTTTGTTGGGATTTTATATTTATTTAAAATATATGATCCACATCATTTTATGTATCTTTTATAAAACGAAATGAAGTAGACGTATTATAATCCCTCCCTCCTCTAAACAGGTACTACACTTTCAAAGTAATATGTGATTCCAATATGTGCTTTCAAAAATGATTTCCTTATAGTTTTTCTTGTGATATATCATCACTTTTGATTTTGGTATGTGTTTGTCACAACGTTACTGAAAACATTGCGGCATTAACATCTTGTAAAAGGTCTATGTTTTCTTTTCTTAATAAAGGTATTTCTTTTGGGTTTCATGTTTTGCATGTTGGAGAATTTTGTAATACTCTTGTTTTGCTCTTAATTTAATGTAATGTACCTGTCAAGGATTGAATTTGTATGATGTTGTGGCTTTCTTTAATGTAATATTATATACAATCTAATTTTTCTTTCTTTTACTGCTGAATTACCACATCTCTCAAAAGTTTAAGCTGATCAGGAGATAATTAACATTTTATATCTCTCGATATTCACTTTTGACGGAGTTCTTGACTTATTGTGCAAAGGCATAATGTTATGCGGTTCATTAAACATGCTTTTAAACCTACAACAACGATGCGCCGACATTTCTTTTAAGTGATAGCTTCATGTAATATCTCAAGTGTAATTGATCTCACCGTATATTAACAATGTCCAACTTCATCCCCTCTACACCTTCCAATAAAGATATCATTTTATTAAGCTAGCTGCAAGGCAAAACCTCAGAAGCTTTACAAACACTGTGCGGCTCAAGAACAATTCTCGTTTTTAGTGACAGTATTTAATGCGATGACTTGCTGTCGTCACGCCAAATGCATTTTGCGACGACATGCCATCGCAATAAAATGGCACTAAAAAAGACAAACTTTTGTGATTTTTTTGGTGGGAACTTTTGGCTAGTGCATTTTTTTTGGGACGACAGTAATGTTCTTGCGTCGACACGTTTCCCGAGCAAAGTTGGGAGGGAATTTTTTGGACGGGAAAATGATTTTTTTAGATGACACAATATTTTTTTGGGACGACATGTTGCCAGCTCGGATTGACACCTGGATTGGAGAAGTTTTATTGTACAACAGGTTTACCTACTAGATATCCTAGTTGGTAAAACCCATCCTATAAAATGTTCACACGTAAACACTCACTCTCTGTCCCCATGTAATATTGGCTTTAACCTTAACGGAGGTTGTAAAACCAAACGGAAGATGCTAAAATGATAGAAGAATTGGAAAATATATTTCATTGATTAAATGAGGTTACAGTACAGTAGTATATATATACACATATAGGGATAAATACAAAAAAAATACAAAATATACATATAATCCTAATACGCCCCCTCAAGCGGGACGAGGGAGATGAAGACCCAGCTTGGACTTAAAGTGAGTAAACGGAAGCCGAGGAAGCGGCTTGGTAAGAGCATCGGCAAGTTGATCAGCACTAGACACATGTGACACACGAACTAGGCCACGCTAAAAATGATCACGGATGAAGTGGTAATCGATGGTGACGTGCTTCATACGGGAGTGAAAAACATGATTAGCACATAATTGAGTAGCACCAACATTGTCATAGAAAATAACCGGAGTAGTGTTAATGGAGAAACCAAGATCAGCAAGGAGATAAGTAAGCCAAGCAATCTCAGCGGCAGTATCAACAACAGAATGATATTTGGCTTTGGTAGAAGAACGGGCAACAAAACTCAGCTTTTTAGAACTCTAGGAAATAAGATTTTTTCCTAGAAAACCAAAAAGGCGGAGGTCGACGAGTAACCGGCATCTTGGTTCCCACCCCAATCAGCATCAGAAAAGGCATGAAGAGCAAGCGGGGATGCAGAGAATAATTGCAGACCTTCATGAAATGTACCAGCTAAGTAGCAAAGAATACGTTTAACAAGAGACCAGTGATAATCAGAAGGGGAGTGCATATACTGAGAAAGTTTGTTAACCGCATAAGCAATATCTGGCCGAGTAAATAAAAGATATTGTAAAGAACCAAGAACCAGACGATACTGAGTAACATCTGAATATGAGGGAGATGCCAAGTCACTGGATGTAAAAGCATCAGGAGGAAGCGTAGTGGATACGGGTTTGGAGTCTTGCATGTTGACCCGAGAGAGAAGCTCATGGATATATTTCATTTGAGTGAGCATGAAACCATGAGCATTAGGGGTGACCTCAACACCCAAGAAGTACAATAAAGGCCCAAGACCCTTAATAGAAAACCGCTGACCAAGACAATCTACAACCTGTTGTACCTGAGAAGGAGAGTTGCCAGTAATAATAATATCATCAATGTACACAAGAAAAATAGTAATGAAGACCAGAGTTCATGATACCAAGCCTGGGGTTCGTGATACCAAGCCCGGGGTGTCTGCTTAAGGCCATAAATAGCTTTATGAAGCTTGCACTTAAGTGGGACGATCCGTGTCCGCAAAGCCCGGAGGCTGGGTCAAATAAACATCCTCTAAGAGTGAACCCTGCAAGAAGGCATTATTGACATCCAATTGACATAGAGACCAACCCAAAGAAACCACAATGCTGAGATCCAGATGAATAGTAGTAGGTTTCCCCACAGGGCTAAATGTCGCAAATATTCAATACCGGGCCGCTGGGTAAAACCTTTCGCCACTAATCGAGCTTTATAACGGTCTATGGAGCCGAATGTCTTTTAATTTGAAAGACCCACTTGCAACTAATGACATTGAGATCAAACTCAGGGGGAACTAGTGACCAAGTGCCATTGCGCACAAGCACATCAAACTCCTCGGACATAGCAAGACACCAATGCGAACTTTGTAAGGCCTGTTTAATAGTGAAGGGCTCAGTATTAAAATATTGAGAATCCAACTGGGCGGCAAGGTTAAGGATTTGAAGAGGTTTAAAGATGTGGTTGCGAGACCGAGTAACCATGTGATGAGAGGGTGGTGGTGAGGAAGGGGACGAGGGGGGTGAGGCCGGGGGTGAGGAAGAGGTTGCAGATTTGGGAGAAGAAGTGGGTTCAGAGGAAGGATGAGGAGAAGATGGAATCGGGGAGGGTGGAGGAAATTAAACGGATGGAGAAGGAAGGGAGGAAGATCTGAATAAAGAGCAGGAGAAAGTAAAGCGTCAAGAGAAGGGAGGTCAGGATCAGGAGGAGTGGTGGAAAAAGGAAACATATCCTCAACAAAACGAACATCACGAGAGACATACATACGAGCAGCAGAGAGATCATAGCACAGGTAAGCGCTTTGTGTGAGAGAATAACCAAGAAAAACACATGGTATATACGGAAGATGAGTCCAGCTTATGGTGGTTGTATGCCTTAACCCAGGGATAGCAAAGACAGCCAGACACGCGCAACTTAGCATAATTGGGGGAGTAAAGAAGAGTTTTCATGAGGGGAGATCATGGCTAGGGTTTTGGTGTGAATTCTGTTAATTAAATGGACAATAGTGCTGAAAGCATAAGACCAGTAGGTGATGGGCATGGATGCATGGGTATGAAGAGTGAGGGTCGTTTCTACTATACGTAAATGATGACGCTGTTCAAAAATACCATTGCGTTGGGGGGTGTGAGGCGGGGAAGTGTGATGGGCAATGCCATGCGAGGACAAAAAAGGACGTAAAGCAATGTATTCAGTTCTATTATCTAAGTAAAGTTTTTTAATAGTGGCATCAAGAAGTTTTTCAACATAAGGCTTAAATTTAAGAAAAATAGCAGACACATCTGATTTATGAACAAGAGGGTAAAGCCAAATAAAACGCGTAAAGTGATCAACAAAAATTACGTAATACTTATAACCATGAACAGAGTAAATGGGTGCAGTCCAAACATCCGAAAAAAACTATATCTAAGGGGCGGGAAGAGTGCAAAGTAGATTCAGTAAAAGGAAGCCTATGGCTTTTCTTACTCAAACAAGCATCACAAGGAGAGGAAACAACACACGATAAGTCTAAATAATTCTTTTTAACTAAAAACTGAATAATCGGAAAAGCTGAGTGACCACAACGACGATGCCAAGTCGAGGTGGTCGTTTTATTGGCAGAAAAAGTAGGAATGGACTAGGGGACCAAGTGTAGACACCATCTTTAGCTTGGCCCTGGTGGAGGCATCGACTGGTCTTCAAATCCTTCAAAAAGAAATCAAATAAGAATTCAATGGAAACAGAGTTATCAGAACAAAATTTAGAAACAGATAAAATATTCTGGGATAGCTGGGGGACAACAAGACATTAGACAATTGAAAAGAAGCGAGAGATGCTAAACCAATATGACTAATAGTAAGCAAACTACCATCACCAATGATAATATTATCCAAACCTGTATAAGGATCATGCAAGGACAAGAGGTTGAGATCATAAGTCATGTGAGAGGCCCCACTTTTGAGTAACCAAGATGACACAGCCTGAGCCGGATAAGCCTGAGGAGGTGGGGGAGGTCTCGGATTTGGGCTGGGGTTGGGGGACGAGGCAACTGTTGAAAGAACGGATAAGTAGGACACCTTTTAGCAGAATGTCCAAAGACACCACACAGTTGACATTTCCATTGGTATGGACGAGGAGCTCGTGCAGGGTTAGACTATGGGTTATGGAAATGAGATGAAACCAGGGGCAGGGAGGGAGGCCGAAGGGTTGGGGAAGGGCGTGGAGAATATGAGGGTGCAGGTGGAGGATAGGGCTATAAAGGACGAGATTGGGAAGGTGGCCGCTGCAAAGGCAGTGTAGCCGGGAGGAGTAGCTGCGGCTTGGTACTGGGGAAGGCTAGCTTCATGATTTAATAACTTTTCATGCAGTTCAGGAAGCGTAATTAGAGAGTCACGAGCCTGAATTGCTCGTGAATGTTCAGTATATTCAGGAAGCGTACCTTTTGATTTAGATCTCCGATCATACAAATTCTTTCACTAAGATTCATATTTTTTCTCTTTATTTTGATATCTCATATGATACCCTTTCGACGTAGTTTTTGAAAACCAAAAAAATATTTGAATTAATCGCTTACACTAACAGTAACAGTTGTAGTCCAAGGTTCAATAGCATCACGTCACATTAATTAATTGTAGTCTAATGTCAAATGAACTTGAATAAGCATACCATATGCCTGCAGTCACACCCTTTACTATCAATACAAAGTGATATTAACACCATACATTTGAAGTAACACATCGATCACAGTAACACCTTCATTCACACTAATAGTAAACAATATCAACAGTAACAACAACAACACTAACAATAATAATAGTAATGACTCAACAATAATGATAATAGTACCAACAATAATGATATGATTTGTAGTCCAAGGTTCATTAGCATCACATCACATTAATTGATTGTAGTCAAATGTCAAATGACCTTGAATAAGCATACCATATGCCTGCAATCACACCTTTTACTGACAACACATTATGATATTAACTCCATACATTTACAGTAAAACCTCATAATCATAGTAATATGATACTTGATAATGATAGCGATATGATGCGATGTGCTTGTAGTCCAAGTTTCATTAGCATCAATCACATAATAATGATTCTTATGAGTTCTATAAAGATCAATAGTGTAAAAGTAACATCTTACAGTAACAGTGACACCAAGCATTGACGATAACACGTTTATAGTGACATCAAGCATTGACAAAAACACCTTACAAGAATAACACCATCACGATAGCGATATGATACTTGATATGATAACACCAACATCAACCTTGTTTATTATCAAATAAAAGCTAAAAAACATCATAGATTCAGCCATAAATCATTCGATAATAGACTGAATAACACCACCACCAATAGTTTTTCCTTCTCTTATAGCAAACCTCATTCCCTGTTCACAAGCATAGGTATGATGTGTTCAACCACAAGCTTCACGCGATCACTAGGAATTACCATCTTTGATTTCTCATCTTTATCATTCTTCATCTCCGTAACCTTCCCAGTAACGTCTGTAGACCATGTACTAAAAATAAAAATTTTCAAAATATTTGCATCACACTAGTCATGTTGCTCCCAAATAACAAAAAACACTAGTCGAAATAATATCAAACTATGCCTTTCTTTGCGAACTATGGCCAAGAACAAACAAAACCGAAAACATAGTCTCTTGAGCAAACCAATATAAAGGCGATCAACCCAATTGTTCAAATAAACACACAGTGTGACCAATCTAAAAACCACCACAACATCTTTCACCACATAGCTCATTGACCTCCAAGGATTCTTAATCCAACAATGCCCTGGAATAGCTTCCTTAATAGTGAAATTGGCGTTTCAGGCAACTGTAGCAACACAATTTTTTTTTAGGTGTGTCAGACCCTCTAATTTTTTTTCGAGTAAAACGTCCAAATTTGGAAGAAGTGGGTCAAAAACGTCCAAATTTGTACGCATATCGTCCAATTCCATTGACATGCATTTAACCTTCTAAAATACACAAAAACCGTCCAAAATACACAAAAACCGTCCAAATGTGGACGGAACCGTCCAAATTCGGACGAAAACCGTACACTTTTCAAACCTTCATCAAATCGTCCAAATTTGGACGATGTAACTGAAACGCACCGTCAAATTTGGACGATTTGATGAAGGTTTGGACGGTTTAAATCCACTTTTAAAGAACCTTATCAAGTTTTATTTACTTTTTCACCTACTCTTTCTGACCTCTGTCTTCACCGTTAATGGACCCAAAAATCACCATTGTTGAGTTTGTGGTCCTTCAAGCGAAATAAACAATAAAACAATCAATACCGGGGGTTGTTTTTGCAAAGAAATGGGTAAGTATTCATTCACCTAGCAATTATTTACTATTGAAAAAATTTATATATCGTGTTTGTTTTTATTGTTAATTGTTCACATGAATGTATTATGTTAAAAGCGCGTTTAATTAGCGTGTTTGTTTTTATTGTTACTTGTTTTTAATGAAAAAAATTTATTTATCGTGTTTGTTTAAATTTGTGTTCAATTAGCGTTGTGTAGTATGTATGCGGTATTTAGGGTAGATAAATGATTAATTTTGATGTTATTTTTGATAATGGAATTGATATTTTGATTATATACATTTTCACTGTTGTTGAAGCAAGCGTGTTTTATTGGTTTGGTTATTAGTTGATTATGTTGTTGTTGTAGAGAAAGATGCCAAATCCGCCTTGAAAATATATGGTATCTGTTTTACGGAATTTTGTAATAGTATGAGAACATTTTTTTAAATTAGCGTAACAGTTATGTTAATTAAAAAATTGAACCAAACGACACACTACTGTTGTTTGAAAAACCAAAAATCAATATCTCGTGATTGAATTCTATAGTGCGCCTCGGCCTGACGAGGTTCTTAGAATTGCATGCTTTCCCTAGGGTGTTTTCGATTCCTTCTGATCCGCTGTGTCATGCCTAATCTCCAGGCTTTGTATTGGGGCTCCTGGTAGGTAGCTCGTAGAAAATTTCATTAGGTCTGCTCAATAGAGCATCTTTTCCTCCTCCTGACACTGGTAATCCTCACCGGAAGTGAGGCACCCTTTAGATCGAAAATATAAGGTGCATTCCGCCCGGCTCCGACGGCCTTTGTTCTCCTCGTCATCATCAAGTATTCTATGACGAGGTAAAACCATAATTTATGTTTTCTTACCCCCACAGCGTTACAACACAACAGAACACAACGATTATATACCAAAACAATAAATGGATGAATAGTATATGTGTACATATATGTATATATTTGCATATGTATATACATATGTATGTATAGATGTGTCTATATATGTGTATGTACTTGTATATATGGGTATATATATGTATATGCATGTGTGTTTAAGTGTATACATATGTGTCTATATACGTGTATACTTATGTACATAAATATGTACATATATATATGTAAATGTATGTATATATATGTATGAATACATATGTGTCTATATAAGTGTGTATTTATGTACATATATATATATGTACATAAATATGTGTGTGTATATGTGTATATATGTATGAATACATATGTGTCTATATACGTGTATATATATATATATATATATATATATATATATATATATATGTGTGTGTGTGTGTGTGTGTGTGTGTGGTGTGTGTGTATATATTTGTGTAAATGTAAATGTATGTGGATATATGTATGAATACATATGTGTCTATATACGTGTGTGTATATATATATATATATATATATATATATATATATATATATATATATATATATATATATATATATATATATATATATATGTACACACACACACACACACACACCCACTAATGTATAAATATTATTATTTCATATTCATTTCTTCACAGAAAACTAATGCAAAATTTTTATTCTTTCACGAGATGACAACATTTTGTCTATTAGGTTTGCATTTGGCGGAGAGTGGAAATATGATGAAAAAGAAGCGACAGATGGTCTTATAGAAAAGGAACATTTTATATGATTCTTATAAGTAACGATACGACATTGGATGACGTCAAGCGAAAGTGTGTTCGAAAGTAGGAATTGATGTATCCAAAAATAGATTGGTAATGAAACTTTTGTATCCAAAGCTGCGAGGACCGATTGATGTTTGGATGACGAGACATGGATAGCATACCTTCGTGATGTGCGTAGACAAGAACTGTAAAGCGTGTGTTAACGCTGGCGGTTATTGATGATGATGAGCGGAAGACGCAGGTTGGAAAACACATTTAACTTAAATGAAGAACCGATAGTTGATAGAGAGGATTGAAGATTTTACACACGAACTTTATAATATTCGCAATCCCGTGATGATGTTGTACAAACTCCACCAGCCTCGACCCCTCATGAAAATGTCATCCAAGCGAATACATGTTTGGTGATCAAGTAATTGATGTGTCGAGTGAGCGTGGCTATGATTGGGGATTTATTGCAAATATCATTAGTCACCATTGGACTTACCGTACAATGAACAACGTATGGGTCGGATGTGTGCATCTATGAATGAAGGCTGGAGCGTCAGGCGGAATGTAGATCAGACGACCCACACACGATATGGGCGATTTATGCGAACTAGGATGCAAGCACCGATGCAACCGGGCCCTACTATCGGCGGATCTTTCACGAGTTATCACCGCACCTTTGCAATAGAACACCGACCGTGGTCACACATTTGGTATGGCAAGTGTCAATCGCGATAGAGTTGCTCATTTCGGGTGCGGAATGGACCTTTCCCAAATTCCTCCATGTCCACGTCTTTGAGACGCGTTCGGACCGATAATCCGGATGTATTGTTCATCGGTAAAAGGTATAGAGACAAGGAGGATATGAAGGATAAAATGAGTTACCACGCGACCGAGGCATGACTATATGTGGAAACTCGTCGGTCGAGGACAGAAGCGTTAAAACTACGATGTTATACTTCCGACCGATGCGAATGGAAGGTTGTCGGTAAGAGGTTGTTGATTTGAATGTGGGCGCAAGGGGCGGACAACGTTGCATGATTTTGAGATAAACGCGATAATGAAACCCACACTTGTGGACTAGAGCAACTAACCGACAATCACAGCAGGCAGGCCAAGCCGGACCTATAGGTCGTTTCGTGAGGATAGCCTCATAAAACTCGGCAGCCGGATTCACGACAAAAGTTTTACAAGCCGAGGTGAAAAAACGTTCAACATAGACCTGAATTATCAAAGGGCATATCAATGTAGGCGAAAGCATTGGGCGATCGGGCGGAAGCGTTGAAATGTCGTGATTGTAAATTATCGCCTACTTTTACATGTTGGAGGTAGAGAATGAAGGAACCATTCTGAGACATTGTTCCTGATGCGCTTAGCGAGTTCAAGTATTGTTTCATGGCATTAGGATCAAGTATTGAGGGGTTTAAGTACTGTCGGCCAATATTAGTTGTGGACGGTACACATCTTAAAACAAAGTGCGAGGGGACATTGTTAGTAGCGGTGGGTGTAGACGCGGGCGACCATATCTTTCCGTTAGCTTATGCTGTGACCGACGGAGAGAGCCTTCATGCTTGGACCTATTTCATGGTTAACTTGAAGTCGATAATTGGGGAACGTACTGACTTGGTTTTCATTTCAGACAGAGGTCCAGGTATAATTGGAGTCACGTTACGAATATTTCCAAGCGCTTACCATGGCTCTGCTACCACCACATTGTCATGAACTGAATAAAAATTTGGTAGCACGGGATATTGTCCATTCACCTTCCGGGAAGCGGCTTATACATTCAAACGCGGCTCCAAATATTATTCCAGAAGATAATAGACATGGATATCGACCCAACCAAACCTGTATCGCGTTACCTACAGGAGATTGGAGTCGATAAATGGGCCAGATCACAATTCCCCAGTACACGTTACTCAATCATGACAAGCAACTATGTTGAAAGCTTCAACAATGTGATCAGGGATGCACGTAAGATGAGTATCGTGAATCTCTTTGATTACATCCGGGCATTGTGTCAGCGGTGGCATTGCGAGAGGAGAGAAAGCGCGGAATCTTGCCGCACCGTCTTAGCCCCTGAACCTGAAAAGTTCTTGAATGATGTTGCTCGTGCCAGAAAGAATTTCACACTGCATAGTATCGACCGAGACCAGTATCAAGTTGGAGACATCGATTCTAGTGAGAAAGTGAATATGCGTAAGAGAGAATGTTATTGCGGGCAGTTTCAGGGACTAAAGTTACCTTGCGTGCATGCTTGTGCTGCTATAAGTCACCGTTGTGAGAGTCCCTATGATTATTGTTCCCATTACTACAGAGCTGCCTGTTTACAACGTACATATGAAGGACGTGTTTTCCCAGTTCCTGTGGAGGATGATTGGATTCTTCCTGACTGGATAAAAAATAAACCTTCCCCTCACTCCTTTGAGCTCAGAGTGAGGAAGGAGGAGAAACAATCGGGGATGGGAGCTAGGCGGGGCCGACCTAGGACCTTGAGGATTCCTTCTCAAGGTGAGCCTACAGTGCTAGGGCGAGCGAGAATGCCAACAGAGAGTACAACTCCAGGTTCGGTAGGAATTGCTCAATGCGGTAACCCTGGACATAGAAGGAATAGATGTCCCTTTCGTGCGGTTGTTCCCAATTGAATAAACCTTTATTTAATTTTATAAGACATTATGATTGTAACATAAATTTTTTTATTACGTTTGCTTGCAATTGTTTTATCACATTGATTTTGACATTGCTATATCAATTAGAGGGTGAGTTGTAATTGTTACCTTACATAAGCTATTGTAATTTTTATATCACATTGTTATATCACGGAACGATTAGAGCGAATGTGAAAGTAATGATGGTACAAAAGCTGCGAGATTAAGCTGTGTAATTTTATATCACATTGTGCTTCTCATAGTATTTGCCTCTAATCGTGTAATGAATGGTTATTTTATCCTTTGTATCTATCATTATTTATCACTAAAAAAGCTGCAAATTGAAAATAATAAATTTATTAAGATTATCAATATTAAGATTATCAAAATCCATTGAAAAAGATTAGCACTAGCACTCAAATATTATGCATTACAATTGCGAGAAAAAGATTACTCAACACTAAATATTATACAACAAATATATAGTCGTCATCATGACCGTATGAAACATCATCACAAGCATATTCCGGCACCCGGGCGGACCTAACGCATATATTTGTGATGAGATAGGGAAAAATATATATCCATCGCTGCGTTGTCATTTGCTATCTGTCGAATCGGAGAGAATATACTCTCCGACGTCAAAGTATGATGTAATGGATGCGTATGCAAGTGCATACAAATCAAATGAAGGTAGGTGTAGTTCACCGTGCCATACATATTGGTGGCCAAGAACATAATGAAGAAAGGAAGAAATCGACCGCGCCATGACCGGGGGGTGAAGGCGGGTACGCCTCACACGTTCCCACGAGATGAGTCTCCCCAAACAAAACGGCCATGTCACGCTCTAGTAATTACGGAACATCAGAAATAGAAAGAAATCCAAACCACGAGGATTTTTACGGAATGTCATACTCGTTGTTGATCCATGCATTATTTAAAAGCGACGGAGCGCTCGAACAATGACGCACCTTTCATTGATCCGTGTGGTAGATAGACAAGCATAGAATTCACGCAAAATAGACCGATTCACGTGTTGAAAGCTTATTGGCATCTGGGGGACACCATGCCAACCGTTATCTCGAAACAAGTTTGCAATCAAAGTAGGAAGACTATCTATGTTCAATCGCCTCTCCGGAACTACAGCTCTTGCCATCCAGTTAGTCACGTACTCACGCCTCTCCTCTTCTGTTCTAAAACGGCTTATGAGAGACTGCTCATCCAACGACAAATCAATTTCCTCGTTGGAAATGAACACAGGAGCATGTGGGTTAGCCATTGAAGGGAACACTAGATGAGATAATGAGAGAGTAAAATAAATGAGAAATGGGAGAGATGAATGGTTGTTAGAGGATTTGTGAATATATAGATTTTTTTCCAAAAAGGTGGGACCCGCCGATAGTTCGATGGGACACGTCCAATATTTGGACGTATATATTCACACACTATCTTCGACGGAATCATCCAATATTTGGACGGTGTCGTCCGATTTGGACGGTCATATATGAATAAGATATCTAACGTGTGGGGCCCTGTCTATTATTGCACTATACGTACGTGTACTGCCCTGCCATAAAAGCATACGACGGTCATAACTCACCACCATTTGACGTGTGCGGCCCCGTCTATAGTGACACTATACCTATGTGTCCTGCCTAAATGCAATAATCACAACCACTTGAAGTGTGGGACCCGCCGATAGTGACCACACATGTCCTGTCTTATCCTTTGACATTGACTACACGTTCATTTCACTTTTTTCAAAAATTTCGTCGACACCATGACGATTCAACAGTAACATTGATTGATTGAAAGTATAGAAACCGTCCGAATCCAGTCACTTACCAATATTTGGACGGATTCCGTCGAATTTTTGGCCGAAATCCGTCTAAATTAGGACGGAAACTTGGACGGTCATAACTCACCACCATTTGACGGATTCAACAGTAACATTGATTGATTGAAAGTATAGAAACCGTCCGAATCCACTCACTTACCAATATTTGGACGGCGACCACACATGACACGACTGGTGACATCATATTCAGTCCCGCCCCATTCTCCCTATATATACTATGAGACATCCCAAATAATCATACAAGAACGAACAATTAAAAGAACTTCGGTTATTTTTACTATACACTGAAGCAAATGGATTTTCCAAGTTTCTTTAAAGTTCTTGATGGCGGTTTCGCTACAAATTTGGTATGTCATTATTAATTAACTTACATTTATATAACTTATATTATGATTGAACCAACATGATATGTTTCTTTTTTCATAGCCGCTACCTCCAGCATGGTATAATAGGTGGAATGACACGATGGGGAACATAGATATGACCGTTCTCAGAAGCCGATTAGGGACATGGGAAGTGAGGATTGGAGCCGCAGACAATGGAACTCTTTGTTTCTTTGGGGAAGGTTGGGAGGAGTATGTGGCCGCTCATGACTTGAATGAGGGGGAGTTTATAGTGTTTGAACACATAGGGAATTTCATTTTCGACACTATTGTGCTGGATCACACTTCTTGTGAGAAGACTTTTTCTGTTTCCGATGGTGAAGAAGATGATGCAGTGCAAGTCACCAAAATCCCCATTTTCGGATGACCTGCAACCGGGCAATTTCACGTGGTTATGTGGTGAGAGATGGATTTGATGTCGTTTAGTTGTTTTCTTGTGTAGCTTTCTTCCTCATTGCAATTTTTAATGATTATTTAAAATTGTTTGTGATTTGTAGAATATTCCAATGCCATTTGCTAGAACAAAGCGACATGTTGTTGCGAAACAAGACGGCTGAACTACGAATTGCCACAGGGGGATCATGGCGTGCTAGAATTGTAGCTTCTATTTCAAACTATCAACAAGTTCGTTTAACCGGGTTGAATGATTTCATTACCGACAATGACCTAAATGTTGGAGATGAATGCACCTTTGAAGTCGTTGATGAACCTATAGAAAATCATGTCGTGTTTAATGTGGTGATTACTAGACATTGAAGAGCATTTATTAAGACGTCGTCCTATCCTATTTAAGCCAATGTATCATTACTCACTTTCTTTTTAAGTTTGTAAGCCTTGTATGAAAGCCAATGTATCATTACTCTTTCTTTTTATGTATGTAACATTGATTGATTGAAAGTATTGAAACCGTCCGAATTCACTGACTAACCAATATTTTGGACGGAATCCGTCTAAAGTTGGACGAATTCCGTCCAAATTTTGGACGGCCATAACTGACCACCATTTGACGTGTGGGTCCCCGTAACTTCCCACTGTACATATGTGTCCTGCCTAAATGCAATAATCACAACCACTTGAAGTGTGGGAACCGCCGATAGTGACCACGCATGTTATATATGTAGGACACATATGTACAGTGTCATGTCTTGTCTTCATACTGGACAACATGGTTATAACCTGACATTGACTACACTGTACAAATGCATATGGACGTATATATCCACACACTAACTTGGACGGAACCGTCCAATATTTGGACGGCGTCGTCCAATTTGGACGGTCATATATGAACAAGATATCTAACGTGTGGGCCTCGTCTATTATTGCACTATACTATCTCATGACGCCCCGACATAAATGCATAAGTCATAACCATTGAAAAGGTGGGACCCGCCGATAGTGACCACATTTGTCAGTTCGATGGGACACGTCCAAATGCATATGGACGTATATATCCACACACTAACTTGGACGGAACCGTCCAATATTTGGACGGCGTCGTCCAATTTGGACGGTCATATATGAACAAGATATATGACATGTGGGGCCCTGTCTATTATTGCACTATATACGAATCTTCTAATTTGGGACGGAATCGCCCAATTCGGACGGTCTTAACTCATGTGGGGCCCGATGAATCGTCCAAGCGCCCAAGTAGCCCGCCCAAGTTAAATGGAAACATTGATTGCTTGACAAGACAATACCATGACCTCGTAATTGATTCAATTTGGATTAAAATTTCCAATATTTACGCCAATATAACCCCCTCTATACCTTCTCCTCTCTCATTAGTCCTCACGTTCTTCAAGTTCCTTTGCACTGTAACTTCCCACCTTGTACCGAAATCGGTCACATTTTAAAAAACTCCGGTGAAAATGTCGACTCCGATTCCCCTCCTTCGTACATTCGGATATACAATCCCGATAATCTAATTTCTCGGCTTGGCATCCTCACCGCCGAGTGAGTCACCTAGTATACCTTATATGTGTATGACGAGGATCTGTTTGCTATATCGGTTCACAACACAACACGAGCGTGTCAATTGGTCTACATATTTTCATGATATTCTTTTGTTGCAGAGAGGAGGATGGAATGGGATACCCTACCTACCAGGATGCAGAGATTCATACGAAGAAGATCATTGAGCGCCTCGCTAAGAGTCCCCCCACCTACCTCCACTATGAATCGATCAATCGTTCGTGAATTCTACACTTTGGTGAGGTCTAAAATT
Organism: Gentiana macrophylla; assembly: GCA_026214975.1. NCBI lineage: Eukaryota > Viridiplantae > Streptophyta > Magnoliopsida > Gentianales > Gentianaceae > Gentiana > Gentiana macrophylla. The sequence goes on along the minus strand of CM047816.1, from coordinate 30,132,935 downwards.
GATGCGCCATTCCAACTTCAGGGGTGTACACGCTACGTGGAGTAAATGTCTTCTTTTCATCTGATTGGATCAATCGCTACTATCGTATACCAGAAATCGAAGCAACCGAAATCTCAGACACCCAATTTTACGAATTCCAGAATCGCCTTGAGTATCCTGACTATCCTGAAGAATGGCTGCGTGTTTACTTCGAATGGATTGGTAGTAGCGTGTATGGTACCGTACACACTTTTAATCCGAGCAATGCCTTAAAAGCTTTTTCGTTTGCCTTTTTAACGCGTGAAGTTGATTTTGGAAGTGATATCGTTCGTAGGATTGGTGAAATATCGCTTAACTTGCTTGGTGATGGTTATCTGTATTATCCATTTCTTATCACCGCTCTCGCAAGAGAATTTCACGTACCAGAGTATGACAATGATGACATTGGTGAGGAAAGTATCCCAATCACCTTTTGTGACTTTCCGTGGTTTGTTTAGGAGCAGACGCATGGTTTCTATTTTGTGACTTTCCTTGGTTTGTCTAGGCTTTGGCTCTTCTATGTCTTTGTTTCTAAAGTTTAATGTACTGTATTTATATATATTTATCTCTTTGTTTCTAAAGTAAATTCTTGATTTTAGTAATCTACATGTCTTATGAAACTTTCGGTCGATGATGAATGTAATAGATAAACGAGGAAGTGCATTTGCCTCATGTAATAGATAAACTTTTGAGTAAACCGTACTACTCGGAATGAGCTGAATATCAAGGCGTTGAGTGATAATATCAAGAGGTGTAAGTATGTGAAGCCTAGTCCGTCCCGTAATATAATATCAAGACTAGTGTCCCATTACACTAGTCTATCCCACAAAAATAAATCAAGCGAATAAGAAACTAACATAAAAAACGAGCCGATATAAACATAAGTTAATATAAATATTACAACGACATAACTTGGTATAAAACAAACAAAATGTCATGCCATATACATCAAATTCACAAAAAATAACTACATATCTAAAGATCTATGCACTGATTAAACATCTGCACAGACATTTTATGTCTAAATAACATCATGTTTTCAAGTCTGATCAGTTCAAACGTAGTGGAGTGCATCATATGCTCGATGAACTTGACCGTATACACCCCACGATCACCCCCCGCATGCATTGTAAATTTCGATTAATCGCTTGATAATAAGATAATGTACACTATATAGTATTATAAATACATTGACGTTAATAACACTTACGGGATTTTCATTTGTGGTACGTTCTCAGCCTTAACTATTTTGACAGAGCAGGAGGTCGGCTGCGGATCAAGCATTTTTGGGTGGTTACGTAGTCGATCATTCGTCTCAAGCACTCTCTCAACACCACACCAAAGTGTTTCAAAGTTTCATGGATTTACGGGTGCGATTCGTACTTTGTCCACGCTGGACAATCGAACACTAAGGCCTGCCATTTTGGAATAGAAAATTGAATAGCAGCCCAGTGTCCGTGATATATGGCCCAGGGCATGTACACCACCGAGTTTATATCCCATTTTGACGCGATCTCCCTCATATCATCTGAAACCTCTACCGTCTCAGGCGTCCTTCCTTGGTCCTTCCCTCCAAGTGCGCAAAACTGGGCGAGCCCAGAGGAGATGACGGTCGAATTGGGATGAAAGGCATCTGGATATGCTTCCCGTTGAAGGCGTATTAGGTCCAGGTACCCATCCACATGCTGTCCGCATTCAAAAAATAAGGTACAAATGATGCAAATCAAACATATGAAAATTTCATAAATATGAATATGATTTCACAGTATACATACCGCTCCATCTAGCTCTTTCAAATTTTCGTGGAGGCGAGCGAAATACGCTTTGTCCGCCTTTTCATCTATACTCGATCCTCCAACGTACCAGCCTGTAGGAATATATATAGCGGGTGGCGTCTCTTGTTCGTACCAGTCGTTGAAACGCTTTTCCAAAGGTTGAGGAATTTTTCAATGGCGTCCATCTGTCACCGCTGGAAGATTGACTACGAACGACCCGTCAGTTAGATGTTTTGGTTGGTTAATAGTCTGACGGGTCGTCAATCTTCTGTCCGGTTCACCGTCGCCCTTTCCTTTCCCCACTGCCAGTTCACTTGGACCACCCGCTATACAGAAGGACGAGTTATACTACATGCTTATTGACAAACTAATTTCTAGTAACCAAATAAAAATGCACACACTTATCATCATGAATCCCACTCTGCCTTTGGAGTTTCTTCCATCGTAGAGGCTCTTAACGTATTGTCGGGAGTTCTTTGTACCATGTATTAAAGAGATAATGAATTAACGAGAGTAATAATATAACCTACTTTCTCGATTAAATAAGGAAATCAAACAACTTACCATAATTCATCTCGGGCTCTATAACAAATCCCTGACTGGTGACATGGCCCTCGGGAGTACCTATGCAAATTATAATCGATATCGTCAATTAGAAAATAAGAAACAATAAAATGCGTATGTTGATGTCACGAAATACCTATCATATGGTCCGTGTCGAAGGCCTCCTCGGGTGTACGTTCCCCAAGCCTCTCCTGAGTATGACTGGGATCCCGAGAATCACGGCCTGTAGGTGTATCGGTCTTCCGGCTACCTTGTGGGGTCACTAAACCACCCTCTGCGAGTCGAGCCTCAGCACCGGATCCCTGGCTACCTTGTGGGGTCACTAAACCTCCCTCTGGGAGTCGAGCCTGAGCACCGGATCCCTGGTTACAAGCATATTAATATATTAGATTCGTGTGTAAACAATAGAAATACGGGTGTCAAATTATTATGTGCAAGATAATTCATACCTGCCTGGCTAACTGCTGTTCCATGAACAATCTAAACTGACTCTTGAGTTCAGCTAACTCAGCCCTAGTGTCCCTTAACTCAGAGTCAGTTTTTGCCAACGAAGCTCTCAACCCCGACTCGGTATTTGCCCACGCAATCTTAGAAGCTCTGAACTCCGAGTCGGTTTTTTCAAATGCACTCTTCAGAGCTCTCAACTCCGAGTTACTTCTATCCAACTCTTGTTGGATGAGTTCAGATAAGACTGGCCTCAGTGGCTCAACCAGCGCGTTTACCGATATCGTCCGATCGCCTTCCAGGTTGGCAGAGGTAGTCGCATGCTCTGTCCGCCTCGACTGCGTACGTTGAGCGTCCTCTTCATCAACTGGTGGACGCTCACGTTGTAAGGTATGGCCGGAGGGACGAGTCTGTGTGCTTCTGTCGGGAGAGACCGGTCGTGTGTTTCTGAGAGGAGGGACCGGTGGACTGTTTGTAACGGGAGGGGGAGGGACCGGTAGTTGACGAGGTACGGCCGTAACGTACTCCGCCGGCAACCCTATTGAAATCACATACTCCCTATCTCCCGGGGTGCTCAGAACATCATCGGGCATTCCGCTCTGAATAAATGAAAAAAAAACACGATTTTAGATACAATATAATTAAAATGTGGACTAAAAAAAAATTGGCCTGGCGATACTTACCGATACATCAAACCTTGATGACGCCAGTATCTTGCTATACACCCCGCCGCTTGGTAAACCGCCACCTCAAATAGGTAGGACGATCGTTTCATGTCCCTCCCTCAAAATTGCGTACTTCCCGTTTCTATGGATGACCGGTATGGCGTGAAAAGCCCAGACGTGTAAAGCATACAGACACCCGGACACGGTTGGCTGAAGAGCCTTCGCATCGTCGCTCGGAACATATGTACGTAGGTATTCAACTTGTCTACGCCAGTTCCACATGAAGTTATTAAACATATACTGTCCCCATGGATAAGTACGGACGCGTTCCAAGTCTTCGACGATATAAAAAATCTGCTTCGGTATTATAGTTCCGGGGTCATGTGCCATTAGTAAACCATAAATTGTATAAACCAAAGCCATGCGATAAACTGTTTCGACGTCCTGTTGCGTTGCTCTCATCGCAGATATGATTTTGTGCAACGTTACGGTCCCCACGCACTTACTTAATTCGCATGTCTCCAAGAAACATCGCGATACCGCCGGAATCTGACTGTCAATACCTTCAAGATCTCCAAATCTATACCCCATAATCAATCCAAACTCCCTTCGCCCAAGCTCACTCTCTTCGACCAATCATAAAGCTGCAGTTCGTCGGGCGCGATCAGGATA